>JANHAO010018034.1:0-13755 GCA_026873985.1 Saraca asoca
AAGGAAAGAAAAAGAGAAAAAAGAAGAGAAGGAGAAGGAAGGAGGGAAGGCCGGCTGTGGATGGCCGTGTTTTGAAGGCAGCCCGTCGGAATTTTTCCTTCAAATGCACAATCAGCGACGGTGCTGCACTCCATGACAAGTTGACCACCTGCACCTCCTGGAGGAAGCCTCGCCAGAACCTCTCAGGAGCACAGCCGGCCAGGGAGTCGCTTTACGGCAGAGCCGGAGGGACACAATCCAACGTATACATAAGATTTTCCCACGTTATCCGGGAAATCAATGCTTCAAAGTCACCTATGCAAAAGACCATACGCGCCTCGGCAGGAAGCCAAAATTTCAGAGGAGGTTTATCTGGGTAATCCATAGTTGATTGCGAAGCAGTAAGGGAAGAGACCTCATCTTTAAATAGAGTGGGGAACAAACCCCAGTTACGTCCAGATTCATCCCTCCCCAACCGTCTGCATTAATGACCTTGGGAAACGGCACAAGTTTCGAAAATCACAAAGACATGGGAAGTGAAAAGCCTATTCTAGAAGTAGTGCGTCAACAGGAACCAGAGAGTCTTTCAACTCCCAGCCCACTGCGTGAACTGCGAGTTGGGGGGCTTGTGTTATATGCTAAAAATGCGACTCCGCGGGAACGAGTCTGTGGAGACAACAAGTGAAACCCTCAGGAGGGAGTCTCATGATACCGCATCGTATGCGACGATGGGGGCCACGAGCGCTCATCCTTTGACGATTCGGCAGGTGATCAACCCCGCGACTGCTGAACCCGTACCTGTCTCTAAGCGACGCTCATGACTACTTCAAACTTATGAAGCCCTCACTTGGGACAACATGACGTCTTGCCTAAAGACCTGTATGTTGGCCTAAGCCTGTCCCCGCAAGTCTATCGGCTGAAAGGAGTCTTTTCACCATCTATTGATATGACACAACTGTAGCTTGTAATAAATGATCAGAACATGTCCACCCTCTATAAATAGGATGACATTGTTAAAGAAAGGGGGATAGATTCGAACAATCATAATGAAAAATACCCTCAACCGTGGACGTAGGGTCCAGTAACCCTGGATTTGGCCGAACCACATAAAATCCTGTGTTCCTTCTATTATTCTCCTCTTCTCCTACTATCTCAGTAAATCATCCTTCTCACGCGAATTAACCCAGAACAGGTCAAGGATTCCAAAGAATCTCCTGTTGGCTGAAGTATTGGTTCTCCTCGCACGGACCATATTTTACCTTCAACAGTCAAAAAATTGCTTGTATATCACGTTTACTGAGCTACCTGTGTCAATCATGATTCTCCGCACCTCGATATTACTAATTTTGGCTCGAATGACCAATGCGTCATTGTATAGAGAATGTATTCCTCGAGCATCTTCACTAGTAAAGGTGATGTAATCAGAGCTCGTCCTGGCGTTTCTCGCTAATCCTTCAACTTCATCATACCTCATAAGTAGGATATGTTTTACTTCTTGCATATACTGCTCGTGCAATTATTTTAAAGTTTCGATAATATGGGGTCCACCATGGATAGTGAATATGGTCCTCATCGAGGGTGCTTCCTCATGACCAGGAGTTTGCTGATATTCATGCTATGCTGGTTACTGGGGCCATAGAGGTCACTGTCTTAAAGGTTATACTACATAGTTCCTCAAGCGACCTCTCTTGATGATATCCTCAATGGCATCTTTGAGCACACAACACTTCGAAGTATTGTGCTCGACCTCATTATGATAGGCACAAAACTTATTTCCATTCTTGCATTCAGGAGGAGTCCTTATGGGCCTAGGTTTCCTAAAGTCCTCCTTATCCCTCTGTTACAAAGATCCTATTTGGAGTATCTGACAGGATGCTATAGCTATCATAGTGACCTTAGCGTTAAGGTCACTCACCCTTGCCTTTTTTGCGGCTTAGCCATCAGAGCCATCCTTTTGCCTCTCTTTGTTATTCCTGCCATTGCCTCTCTTTTTGCCCTGGCTAGAGCTACTCGCCTTATTCTTCTGGTTAGGCTTTTTCAGGCTAAAAGTCTTTTCCCACCTAATTTCCTTGGTGGTTTGATCGTAGAATTCACTCAAGTCCCTCACTGGAGACTTGTATATACTCTCATAAAATTTCTCGTCTTTGCAAAGTCTAACCGAGATCACCATAAAGATGCTTTCATCCAAGGGATTTTCTACATTACTGACCTCACACCTGAATTGGTTGATGTAGTCTTTTAGTGATTTATCTCTCTGCTGAAAGATTGTTGCAAGGTAACAAGACAATGTGAGCTACCTTCTTAGTGCCTTATATTGGTTGAGGAATCTTCCCTGGTATTCTTCCCAACTATCAATGCTACGAGTTGGGAGACTCCTGAGCCACATCCAACATATTTCTCTAAGGGTGGCAGGGAAAATACAGCATTTTACCAATGGATTGGTGGTTTGAAGATCCATTTGGACATTGAATGTGTCCAAATGGTTATATGGGTCACTATCCCCAATGTACTACGGGATGTTTAAGACCTTAAACCTGCAAGGAAGAGGTTCTATCTTGATTTCCCGGGTGAATGGTGTCCTATCCTCATAATAGTCTTGCCTATCCTGAGTTAGAAAGCACTTCTCTAACTATTATACCCTTTGAAATAATTCTTTGATCATTAGGTCTTGTGTTTTGGACTGACGACTGGTGGTTCGATGGCTTCTGTCACCTCCTTGGTTGTGGAAATAGCGATCTGAGGCTTTATGCCTTCTGTTGTGCTCATGACCCGATGAATAACGATTTGATCTACGTCTATGATTAGTCTTAATCGAGCTTCTTTCTCAGCACAAGCTTTCACATCATTGATAATCTCCTTCACTGTCTTTGTAAGCTTGATAGACCTCTGACCTTAGTCATGAATTGTACGAATGAACTGAGCTAACTCACGACATTTTGCTCTAATAGGCCCCTCGTGCTAAGCTCCTGGCTGCTTGAATTCTCCTCCGGGTGTAACAACCTCAACTTGTTTTTACATGCCTTGAGCCTATACCTGTGCTAGTGCCCTTACCATATCGGCTAACTCCCTTACCATGTTTTCAAGTGCCTCTTGACACTGGTGCCATGCTTCTCCTCTCTTAGTCCCAAAAGCAGCAAGCTGGTGAGGGGTCGATGGAGCCATATTGGCGACAATACCTGTTGTAGGGGTAGTAAAGGCACCTGCCGCAAGGAGGACTGAGCCTCTAACTGGTAACATTTCCCATTGTTGCTGGATGTGACCTTTAAGCTAGCTAGCAATAATATCTATACTTCTGATAGTTCTTCCTCTTGCCATTGCTATTGCATAGTAAATTAAAGAAAGAGAGAATGTAATTGGGGCCCTCCTTCTAATGCCAAAATGTTAACGGCAAAATTTGATTAACAGGTAAAGTTTAGTAAATACCCAAACTGCAAATTGAGAGTGTGAATATGGAAGGAAGAGATTGAAAGGGAAGAAGAACAAAGGACACTAGAAGCTTTTTCTCCTATTCAACTAAAGTCAATATGACCCCTATGTCTGCTATGATTGTATTTACTGTTGTATGGATCTTCTCTATAGTGTTTAACAGAATTGTTATACAAGTGTTCTCTCACTATTTTGACAGAGTTTCTATATGTATTTTTCCCCCTTTACAATCATTTCCCCTATTTATAGAGGCAGGGGTTACAAAGGTAATTTGATAAATCGTAAAAGTATCCTTTTTGCCACATCAGGCAATAAATGCTAGGTAATTCATTGTCGATTTGTTGGGGACTAATTTGTCAATTTTTGGGAGTTGATCTGTCGGTTGAGAGTATATGCCTCTAGCTGCTACCTAGACTTTGATATTCCATACCCAATGCTTGAGGTCACTTGTTTGACAACTTGGGCTCGCGCTAGGCGATTTGTTGGCCATGTGTGTTGGTCCTGTTCTCAAGTTTAACCAATATGAGCCTTCTAGAAGATGGCTGGGGTGGCACACTTTGATCAGCAAGTTGGAGCTCATCCTTAATGAGTTGAGGCTTCTGCCTTGACCTTATCTTGCATCCTGAGCTCGCGGCTAGCGATCTAGTGTTTCTGCTAAGTAACCTCAATTTTTGGACAATCTGGGCCTTTTTTGGTCAAACTCATCTCCTATTGGGCTTTTATCAGCCCTTTTTACAGTATGCCAACAAAAAAAATTATAAATTAAGTATAATAAATAAAACACAATAAATTGAAAAAAAAAAGTAGATTGAAGAATTATAATTTCACTTCAACTCTTGATTATCTTTAATAAAAACTTTTTATTCTTTAGATTTTGATATTTGTAATGAAATTCAAAAAGAGGGTAAAAAAATACACTTTATCTGCTTATATTATAGTTCTAGTTTTAGTTTACTTACCTGTGGTTTAAAGTGTTATAAAAGGCAACCTGTACAATTAACACTTTGTCCATCTACACTACTTTTTCATTTAAATCTAATAGGTTTTGTCACATGTCAGTCGTATACTCCATAGTTAGTTCTAATTTAACTTTAATTTCACCTCGTTGTTTCCAATTTTTTCTTCTGCTTAAATCCGAAATCCTAAAGAAAAATTAACCTTTGTTTCTTGTAAAAAATTTTCGAATTCAGATTTAGAGAAAAGAGAAAATTTGAAATGATAAAGGTGTAATTATAGTCAAATTAGGGAAGACATAGCTAGCATAGGATAAAATCTATCATATTTGAATGGAAAATTAACACAATTGAATAAAATGCTAATGGTGTAAACCATATATTGTCACTTGACAACACTTTAAATCACAAATAAACAAATTACAACTAAGGTTATATTACATATAAGTAAAATATATTTTTTTCTGAAAAAAATTATGTGTTAATTTTTAATCAGATTTGCATAAAAAATTGTAATTATTTTAAAAATATATACTAATTAAATCTTTTTTACTTAAAAATCTTATTTTTAATGAATAAATATATATTTTAAAATATTTTATTATATTTCTAATGAAATATATTTAATTGAAATAAAGTGTAAGATTTTAAATAAAAAAGAGATTATCCTTGAAAGAGGGGTTTTTTTTTTTTTTTCAAAATTCATGGACAAATTTTACATTTCAAATGGACATCTCTGCTAGTCTGATCAAACACACGAGAGTACGAAACTCACGTGAATTATACGGCTTTAGTTCATTTTTGCTATCTTTTATTTTCTCTCTCTTATTGGGAAGTGCCTTTTCCGGAAGCCCACTTTTGTCTCAAATAATTGTAGGTCGTTTTAATAAATGAATCCTTCGTAAACTATACTACTAGAGTGAAATGAATATGCCAAATTCTAAAACGTTTTTCTTATTGGTGCTGTGGCTTTGAAGTTTAAACGTAAAGTCGATGTGAGGCCACTAAAGATTTTGGAGTTTAGAAACGTTATCCTTCTGTTTTTCATGGCTGAAAACTCATTCCTGTAGTTGTATTTGTGTAGTCTGCCAAACCCCCATTCAAGACATGACTTCATGCTCAGAGCAACATTAAATGACCCAGAATCCTGCTAATTCATCTAAGCTCTTTCTCATTCCACCATGACAAGCCTCTGTCTTGGGCCATTTCCGGCTGGAAGGTAACCTCTTTTTCCTGCTTGTTTTTCTTCTTTACTACTAATTTTAAAAACATGAAACAATATACTGTAGTAGTTTATGATCATGGTCTCTGAAACCTGCGAGAATGCAAAATTACCTCAAAGTAAACTAGAACTGCATAAATGCTGAAAGAAACTGTAATCTTACTATGGATGCATTTTCAATTTTTCATAATGAGTAAGGTTCAGGGAGGAGGGAGGGGCGACTGCTGGCTGCCATCTAAAAAAAATGGGAACAAAAAGGCAAATTTTTTTGTTTTTCTCATGTATATGTATAGTAATTTTGGATTTGTCCCTCAAAAATTGGAAAATTGTTTATGTCCCATGAAATTGTTCATGCTTTACGCTAAATTTCGTGATTCTGCCACTCAGTGCCCCAGTTAGTAGCAGAGCTTTCTCGCAGCGTTCAACTAGAATGAGCTTCCAGAAGCAGCTTTCCTTCCACTACCGTTATTCTGTCTTCTCATCATTCTCGTAAGCACTTACTTCTTGGCCAGATTTTTGTTTCTGTACTTTTGTCTAATTTTGTTTGTTTGCACGGGTGGTGGTGTTGTCCTGTTGAGATGTTCTGCAACTCTATCAGTGATGACCGGAGTAGAAGAGAAGAAGCAAGTATTTGATGGAGAGAAAGCTGCTTTGCTTGTTAAAGAGCTCAGAAACAACTTTGATTCGGGCAGGACTAAGAGCTATGAATGGCGGATTTCTCAGTTGAAGAGCATAGCTAAGATGCTTGAAGAGAAAGAGGAGGACATTCTAGAAGCACTCAACAAGGACCTTTCTAAACCTCGATTGGAAGCATATATATCTGAGGTCTCCTATTTCTCAATTTCTTTTACTTGCTTTAAATATTTCTCTCCTTCAAATATTCTTTCTTCTGTTTTCATATATGGCGGCATGACTACATTTATTTTCCTAAGAGTCTAATTATCATCTAAAGTTCTGAATCTTGTCATGATCATGGTCATTATGCCTGTGCTTTTTTTGAATGCAGGTTTCTCAGGCAAAATCCTCATGTAGTGAAGCACTTAATGAATTGAATCAGTGGATGAAACCTGAAAAGGTAATTACTATGAAAGATAATGACAATAAGCTTCGGTGCAAATTTATGATAATCAGCTTAAATTAAAAAAAAAATTAATCCATTTTAGGTAAAAACTTCAATCTCATCATATCCATCTTCAGCAGAGATCGTCTCAGAACCGCTGGGAGTTGTGTTGGTCATCTCAACCTGGAACTTTCCTTTCAGTATGTAGAAGACGTTCTCTTTTTTCACACAATTTGTATGTACATGGGATGTGTTAGCTGATATTCAGTTTTCGTGCTTGCCCAATGTTGATTTAAAACTAATCAATTTGACCCTCAAAAGGATCAATCAATTTTCCTTCTATGTGCATTTTGCCTCCTAAAATTGTATCTGCTGTTTATAGGGACAGTTGCCAACAAGATCTGATGACTTGAGTACATTTTCACATATTTTGGTGCTTCGGTCTATTTCTATCATAGTTTTGCATATTCTCCTAATTATACTTTGTTTTGCTTTCTATTCAATATTCATGACTGTACACTTTCTAATGACTTATCGGCATCCATGATCCAGCTAATTTTTTAAGATACTTAAAAAAAAAAATAGTTTCCTGTTGACTGGCAAGATCTCTTATTCCTTTCTGCAGACTTATCAATGGATCCAATCATCGGAGCTATTTCAGCAGGAAATGCAGTGGTCCTGAAACCATCAGAAATCGCGCCAGCAACATCATCACTTCTTGCAAATTTGCTGAATGAGTATCTGGACAACTCTGCAATTAGAGTTGTTGAAGGAGCAGTTCCTGAAACAACAGCACTATTGGAGCAGAAGTGGGACAAGATACTTTACACAGGTAGTTTTCTTCAAAATCTGTCTGCATATGGATGTATGTATGGTAAAAGCTGTATGTAATAATTCAATGACTGTATACCCCGTTTGGAAGTATTCTAATATTGTGCTGCTTCACCATACCTTATGTTTTCCCTCTGTACTGCTTGTCTATAATCAGTTATTCTTCTGCATGCATAACAGACCAATAATTTGCAGGTAGTGCTAGAGTAGGCCGTATTGTCATGACTGCTGCTGCAAAGCATCTTACACCAGTGATTTTGGAACTTGGAGGAAAGTGCCCAGCAGTTGTTGACTCAAATGTTAACTTACAAGTAAAATCGTCTCCAAGCTCCTTAATTATGCTTCTGAATAACAAAATTTCATATGTTCTGACTATTTGACATTCCAGGTTACTTGTAGAAGGATAATAGCTGGTAAGTGGGCATGCAATAGCGGACAAGCCTGTATTTCAGTTGACTATATTATCACGACAAAAGAGTTTGCTCCAAAATTGGTAAGATTGCCACAATTAAAATAAAATACGGCATGCAATTTCAATATATTCTTGACAATTTTTCTCTACAGATTAATGGTCTAAGGGATGAATTGGAGCAATTTTTCGGGAAAGATTTGATGGCATCAAAAGATATGTCATGCATTGTGTCTCCATACCACTTTGCACGGCTGGTGAAGCTCTTGGATGAGGATAGAGTATCTGATAAAATTGTTTTAGGAGGTCAGAGGGATGAGAACCAATTGTGAGTATGACACTGCATTCCTATCTTGTTAGATCGAAACAACATTCATATTTCATACAATACAAAGCATCATCAATTTCCCTCTTCCCACCTCCATTGCAGAAAGATTGCTCCAACCATTTTACTAGATGTTCCAGAGGACACTACAATAATGCAAGAGGAGATATTTGGCCCAATACTGCCAATCCTCACTGTAAGTACTCAAAGAAATCATGGTGCAAGGCAGGCAACGCCGCAAAGGGCTTAATTTCTTCTATTTTACATGGATTCAGACTGTTTAGTCCTTCCCTCTTATTACTTGCAGGTTGATAATATAGAAGAGAGCTTTAGTATAATAAAATCAAAGCCAAAACCTCTTGCTGCTTATCTCTTCACAAACAACGAACAGTTGAAGAAGGATTACGTGCAAAACATATCTTCTGGAGGGATGCTCATCAATGATACCGTCATACATGTAGATATTAATATCCCCTTTTTTTCTCGAAAATATAAATTACCATGTCCTGACTGATTGAGCTAATTCCCATAATGTTACTTGAAACAGGTTGCAACAAAGGGATTACCGTTTGGAGGAGTTGAAGAGAGTGGAATGGGTTGTTACCATGGCAAATTCTCCTTTGATGGTTTCAGCCATAAGAAGGCAGTTCTTTATAGAGGTTTTGAAGCAGACTCAACCTTAAGATACCCACCATACACACCAGAAAAGGAAAAATTGTTGAAGGCCATTTTTAGTGGTGACATTTTCCGCATAATCCTTAACCTTGATTGGTTGGTCCAAATGAAAATGTTAGCTAGCTTCTTAGTTTTTCAGCTCGTATTAGTTTCTTTCATAAAATGGCCACCAATTACAAAGTACCTAACCATGTGATAGGATGCCCATATCATCTCATGCAGTGAGTACTGCAGAATTGCTGTTTTTGTGTTTGAAGTTCACTTTTGCTTTCCAGTCTCCACCATTTGCTTTGAGGATGGCTTTGACTGACTTGACTCTAATTGGAATTGAGTTACTTTTGGTCAAAGATTGTTTAAATCGTTTGGAAGAAAATCCATATAACTCTGATAAAGGGGATCTCTTCTTGATGTTAATAGAGCTTGGAAAAGGGCAAAAAACAGTGGCAAGTTTTGGTTGAAGCCACTCAACATTTTAAATGATTTTGCATGCCCTGGATATTTTGAATGTATAATTCTTGTTCTGCTAATTGGTTTTGTTCTAATTCGCATCCTAGATCAACATTGCTCTGTGTCAAGCCCATGACCATTTTTCTTCGATGTGAAAGCCAAAAGTTACAGCAGACTTAAAAAATACAATTTACACGCGCTGATTATTTTGTTGAAAGATATTTTCAGTAGGAAAATTTTATTTGATTGCATATAAATAAAAAAAATTTATATCATTGATATATCTTATAATTAATAGAATAATGTATAATGTGATATCATAGTAATTGGGAGAATGTTTTTTTTTGTTACACTCTTCACATATACATAACATTAAATAAATAAAATATTTTTTATTATCTTGATATCTTATTATTATAAATGAAATTATTCTTACGGAAAATATAAATAAATACAAAGAATTAATAATAAAGAGTGCTCCACAGTCGGGTATTTAATTGGAAGATGTCCAGCATATTGAAGCTGTAAATATTTTGGGTGACAATCTAGTTACTCAGAGCATTGATTGAAATATATTTAAATGGTTATTAATAAATAATATTAATTATCATATGAAATTATTAAATAATTAATACGTATAGCAAATTGACGTCTTCAGGGTGTGTATTTTAAAAAACACTTCCAAGTATGTCAAGATCAGTGCCCATAGAGAACGCATGAAAATTTTGAGTAATTCAATAATTATTTATTTTCTTTTACAACCTATTACACACTATATATTTAGTAAAACTTGATTTAAATTGATTATACTTATCTACTAACCTCATTTGTTTTAATTATCTAAACCATGTGTATGAATGTACAAAAATAAATTCATTTAACATTTTTCAAAATTTCTTCTTCAATTTCAGAGGTTTGATTTGAGAGGAAGAAGTTTCTACGAAATTGCCAGCCAACAAAAAAAATCTTCTTGGCCTGATGCATGCTTTATTGTATTTGTACACTCCTTGGTCCCCTTCTCTTTCTCTTGTTAAATAATAATATTAAACCCCTGTATTCAACTTTTGAGCTATCCTCAGAGATTCCCATCAGAAAATACAAAAAATATTCTCTTTTTAATCCAGGACGTTTCATGTATGGAGGAAAGGAATAAGAACCTTGACATTACATGCTTTTGAAGAAATCCCACTTCTAATGTTGAGGTTATGCTCTATCCTTCCTTAGCCCAAACCCAAAAGGAGGGAAAAGGTTGCTACCAGAAATTAACGGCAAGAAAAGAAGCAAAACACATGAGTCCATGAATTGACAAATCGTTCAAGAAACCACAATGCCCTGTTACCTCCACCAGAATTTAAAGTCAATCCACTCTTCAAGCTCTCTCGTGCTTTTTATCAAACACTTTCATTGACTCCGACAGACACAAAGATATTACCTTGTTTTCTGACGATCCTCATCATCATAAGTTAACTTATACAGATAAAGAAGAAGCGAATGATGAGGATAGGGAAGTTGGGATTGCTGGTACTGCTCTCAGTGCTGGTGTTGAACGTATCTACTTCTTCAGCTTGGTTTGGTGATAAACAGAAAAGTAAAGGCAAGTACATTGTACCATCCGAAGCGTCGTCGTCGTCTTCGTCTTCATCTTCATCGTTCCTCCGTCGTGCTGGGTCCTCCATTGTGTTCCCCGTTCACGGTAACGTTTATCCTCTTGGGTACGTACCACATAAAAAAAACTTCCCTTTTTTTTTTTTCTCTGTCAATTGTCATTAAAATTTACAAGTTCTCTCTCTCTCTCTCTCTGTATGACCTTCGAGTTTTTGAGAAACATCAGATTATTGAACATTATATAAACACCTTTATTATTTTGTTCTGTTGAACCATCAAAAATAAATTTTATATCTTCTTTTGCTAATCCAGGACTTCTTCTCCATCTTGTTTTGGCTTTCCAAATATTTCTCTTTATTTTTCATTGTAGGACTTTCCTGTCTTTTCAGTTTGTCTTGCAATGCTCCGGCTTTCCGTGATTTTTACTTTGATAATCTGGTGTTTCTCATGAATCTCGTCCACAAGTTTCTAACGGCGTTGATGTGGATGGTAAATCATGGTGTATGATATTCTCGTACTATTCAGTGTTAAAAAAAAAGAATTGTAACGATGAAATGGTCTAAAAGACTAAAACTAAAGCATCTTTCCTATTTTTCGTTTTTGTCTATCACTTTTGACAAACCAATAACGGAGTTGAACTAATATATTAGTTTTATACTGAATAATGATAACCGTTGTATTTTTACGTGGAATGATATTCTAAATTTTGTGCAAAAACTACGAAAAAAAAAAAAAGAAATTATGTCTATCTTCTTTTACATTAACCCATACTTACATAAGATCATCTTAAATTTAGTAACATATAACTTTATGGTTGGTGGAAGTCAATAATTCACATTTGTTTTATTAGATGGATACTTAACGCTTAAGTCACGGTTGCTTTCAACATTTATAGGTTCTATAATGTTACTCTCAACATCGGGCAGCCACCCAGACCTTATTTTCTTGATCTTGACACGGGTAGTGACCTCACATGGCTCCAATGCGATGCTCCTTGTACCCATTGCTCTGAGGTAATAGACTAACAATGTTAAATTTTTTTTTTCTTTAATAAATATTTTATGTGCCAAACAATGTAAATAAAGAGAAACCAAAAAAAAAATAGAATTTAAAGTACAAAATTCTCATACCAAATATACCAAACGAGACAGAAAAGAATATCTTTCTTTGAGAAAATATGCACTTAATTGATGTTAGTTGTTATTCTTCAGACACCCCATCCACTGTACAGGCCCAGCAATGACGTAGTGCCCTGTAAAGATCCCCTGTGTGCAGCATTGCATCCCAATAATGACCACTATTGTGAACACCCAGATGATCAATGTGACTATGAAATTGAGTATGAAGATCATTATTCATCGCTTGGCGTTCTTGTAAGGGATGCCTACGTCCTCAACTTCACAAATGGAAATCAACTCAAAGTTCGTATGGCACTTGGGTGGGTAACTCTTGCAACCTTGCTTTATCTTAACTACTTTCACTCTGTTCGAAAATCATAAATACACTTAAGGTTGTATGCTCATGCGTAAAGTTGACAAAATCTGAATACATGATTGATAAATAATTGACGTCAATTTAAATCAAATACGTAGTAAGTGACAATTTATGAAAAAAGATGAGTGAATTACCTTCTAATGCTCCTTTCCTTTTTCTGTTTTTATTTTTCTATTGCAGATGCGGATACGATCAGATTTTTCCAGTAGCTTATTATCACCCCTTGGATGGAATACTTGGACTTGGGAGGGGAAGACCCAGCTTGATCTCTCAGCTTAATAGTCAGGGCTTGGTGAGAAATGTTGTGGGACACTGTTTAAGTTCACTTGGAGGAGGATACATCTTCTTCGGTGAAGTTTATGATTCTGCTCGAGTAGCTTGGACTCCGATGTCCATTCAAGATCCGTATGTAGACCTTCCTAAGCCATAGATTCTCCTTGTACACTTTCCACTATGATTCATAATTATATGTGTTGTCTTACATCTTGTTTTTGTGGCTCATGTCAGCAAACATTACTCGGCTGGGCCAGCTGAACTCATTGTTGGCGGGAAGGCAACCGGGATTGGAAATCTTATTGCTACCTTTGACACTGGGAGCTCTTACACTTACTTCAACTCTAAGGCTTACTATGCATTAATTTCTTGGGTGAGTTGGAAGTAAATAAAAATATTACAACAAGAGTAGGGCATTTGTGCTGAAATTATGCAGATTTCATCCTTGAAAGATTTAAGTAAGTTCTTCTGTAATAATTAAAATGGATCTTTGTTGAATATTGCAATTGCAGATGAAGAAGGAATTAAGCGGAAAGCCCTTGAGAGAAGCACCTGATGACCGGACTCTACCTTTCTGTTGGCACGGTAAAAGGCCCATCAGAAGCATACATGAAGTCAGGAAATACTTCAAGCCTTTGGCATTGAGTTTTGCCGCTGGCAGGAAAACAAGGGCTCAGTTTGAAATCCCTCCTGAAGCTTATCTGATAATATCAGTGAGACACAACTTACAAAATATCTTCTATGTTCTCTTCTGTTTATTAACACTTTAGCTGTTGTTGTTATTCACTGTGACCATTCTGTTCTGGCAGCACCTGGGAAACGTTTGCTTGGGTATTCTAAGCGGCTCTGAAGTAGGAATGGGAGATTTGAACCTAATTGGAGGTAGGAATGTCATTATAAATTATTCTACCTGTCTTCTTCTGTTTCTCTTAGATAATGGAAATTACCACTAGCATTTCAATGCAATTCTCTGCTCCTTTCAATGAATACTCCATTATAAACTCTTGTTCCTGTTTATGCAGACATATCCATGCAAGACAAAGTGATGATATTCGA
>JANHAO010018035.1:0-13756 GCA_026873985.1 Saraca asoca
AATAAATTTGTTCTTCAACATCAAAACAAGTTTAGAGTGAGGATTTTCTTTAAACTAAACAATCTCACCCTTAAGGTTAACAAAGTGCAACAAGAGACTCTTTAGCCTGAAACAGATGCCCCTTCCAATTTTGGGGCTTCAACCATCGCTTTTACTTTAGATGCCCCAACATGGGCAAGAAATTTACAAATAGCCATAAATAAGTTTGTTGACAAACTGTCCTAACAAATACTTCAAAGATAGTGATACGAAGGGCTAAAAACACAATTACCACTACCTTTCCACCTCCTACAGGACCAACTCCTATGAACTTTAGAAATTATCTTTAAGAGTTTCAAAAACTCAAGCCTTCTCATTATTTAGGTATTGGGTCTTTGGTGGAGCTTCTTCTATTTTTGGACTAGATTGAGCAGTTATGGCAGGTCCTTGCATCCTTAAAGGATATTGTTGTGAGGCTAGTGGGATGCCAGCTAGATGGATCCATTGCAAATTGGTACTAGGGTTAGGAGAGTCATGGATTAGGAGGAGAAAGAGCAAACACATAGGAAATGTATCATATAGATTTCTTGCAACAATTCTTTCTAGAAAGCCAATGATATGCTAGATTGTAGGAATTCAACAATTTAAAACAAAAAGGGTTGATGGTTTCTAAGTATGCTGCCTAATTTCTTCATCCATTTCAATTTGTCAGGTACATGATCCCTAAGAGATGGACAAGGCTAGGAAATTTGTTGATGGCCTCAATGACAACTACTTTAATGTTATCCAAGTTTTTGAGGACACTACATAAGAACAAGTGTATATCCAAGCTATAGTACTAGAAGTAAGATTTGTGCAAAGGAAGAAAGAAAGAAAAGCTTAATGTTGTACAAGAAAGAGATCAGGATTTAAGGGTGCTAGTGGAGACTCGAGAAGACCATCATCCTTAACTTTCAGTGCACTTTCCTCATTGAGGCTTAAAATGTAGTTTGCCCCGTCAAACCTGAGTAGAAGTAATCCAAGTGAAGACCAACAGGTATCACCTATTCAAGTCATCACCCTTCTAGGGGATTTAGTTCCAGTTATCTTACTCCGATTAGACCTATGACACTTGGCCATGCCAAACCTTTGGGAAAATTGATTCAAGAATTTGTAGATAAAAAGCCAGAACTTGCTTCTAAGGTGGTTAGATGGGCCATATGGTGAGAGACCATCCTTACCTAACAGTCCTGCCTAGTGGCATCAGAGATATGGGTGCATTGGGAAATATCTTGCCTTGGTCTGTAGCATTTGGGAGACCCCCACCATCTTTGTTTCACAGAAGAGGGAGAGACAGAGGATCTTTTAGTAGAGGTCATAGTAGTGGACATGAAGCTATTATGAGAGTATACGCTTTGACAAGGTAGGACACTCAGGCCTCCAATGCAGTAGTTATAGGTACTTTCTTGGTTGACTCTATTCTAGCTTACATGCTATTTGATCCAAGTGCAACCCACTCATTCATCTTTACCTCTCTTGCATTATGACTTGCTAGACCTCGACTCCCTTTAGAATCAAAGTTGTTGGTATTTACTCCTTTGGGTCAAACATTGATTGCTTGTGATAGGGTATATTCTTTTAAAATTGATGTGTGTGGGATTGTCTTACCTATTAATTTGATTGCACTAAATATGGTTGATTTTGATATTATCCTGGGTATGGATTGGTTATCAACATATCATATATGTGTTGATTGTTACAATAAGTTAGTTAATTTTCATGTACCAAATAGAAATGTCTTTTTACTCCAAGGAGACAGGAGTGATATTCTTGTTAACCTTATTTTCTTCTTGAGTGCTAGAAAAATGATAAGGAAAGGATGTGAAGCTTATCTAACATATATTCAAGAGACAAAACTACTAGAGTAGGACACAAAAAATGTACCAGTTGTTCAGGAGTTTTTATATATCTTTCCTAAAGAGCTACCTGGAATGCCACAAGAATAAGAAGTTAAGTTTTGCATTGACATTGCTCCTGGGACTAACCCCATTTCTATTCCACTATATTGGATGCCATCAATTGAAATGAAAGAATTGAAAGTGCAACTATAAGATTTAGGGTATCGTGGGGAGCTCTAGTGTTATTTGTAAAAAAGAAAGATAGACCTTGAGGTTGTGTATTAATTATAGGTAGTTAAATAAAGTCATAATGAAAAATAAATATCCATTGCCAAGAATTGATGGCTTATTTGATCAACTCAAGGTGCCTAATACTTTTCTAAAATTGTCCCGTGTTCAAGTTATGATTAGTTGCAAATACCGAAGGAAGATATTCCAAAATTTGCTTTTTGCAATCAATATTTGGCTACTATGAATTTTTGGTGATGTCTTTTGGATTGACTAATACTCCTACAGCCTTCATGGATCTAATGAATAGGAACTTTCAACCTTTTCTTGATCAATTTGTAATTATGTTTATCGATGATATCTTGGTGTACTTCCATAGTGAGTAGGCTCATGAGTAGCACCTCAGGATAGTTTTACAGACTCTCAGAGAGTATCATCTATATGCCAAAGTTTCAAAGTGTGAGTTTTGGTTGTCTGGTGTAACTTTTCTTGGGCATGTGGTTTTTAAAGAAGTTGTTAGTGTATATCCTAGGAAGGTGGAAGTGGTCCAAAATTGGCCTAGACCCACCTTAGTGACTAAAATTCATAGCTTTTTGGATTTGGTTGGATATTATTGCCATATTATGAAATATTTCTCACGAATTTCAGCCCCATTGACAAAGTTGACCCAAAAACATGTAAAATTTGTGTGGTTTGATTCTTGTGAAGTAAGTTTTCAGTGATTCATGGAGTGTTTAACCAATACGCCAATGTTGGCATTGCTTACCAGTGATGGCAGCTATATCATTAACTATGATAACTCTAGGATTGGCCTTGGATGTGTTTTGATGCAGCATGGCAAAGTTATAGCCTACGCATCTAGGAAACTCAAGAAGCATGAATAGAATTATCCTACACATGATTTGAAAATGGCTATGGTAGTGTTTGCATTAAAGATTTGGCATTATTATCTCTATGGAGAAACATGTGAGATTGACAGTGATCACAAGAGCTTGAAGTATATCTTCAAGTAGAAAGACATGAGACTAAGGCAACATCATTAAATGGAATTGGAAAAGGACTATGATTGCTCTATCTTATATCATCCAAGGAAGGCCAATGTAGTAGCCGATGCGTTAAGTAGGAAATCTATAGGGAGCCTTGCTCATATTGATATTTCCAAGAGACCAATCATTTCAGAGTTTCATAAGGTGGAAGCATGTGGAACTAAATTGCAAATGTCGGAACCTATGGTAATTATGGTGCATGTACAGGTATAATTTCCACTTGTTGACCAAATTATCTTTGTATAGGCTTAAGATGAGGATGTAAGTAGATTGGTTGGCAAGATGAAGAAGGAACTAGATTTGGGCTTGGCAAGAGATGAGGGGGGAGCTCTAACTTATTGTTGACGGATATAGGTGCCTAAAGTTACTAACCTATGACAACAAATTATGCATATAACCTACTCTTTATCTTATGCTATACACCCTGACAGCAATAAGATGTATCAAGACTTGAAGACAGCTTATTGGTGGGAAG
Organism: Saraca asoca; assembly: GCA_026873985.1. Lineage (NCBI taxonomy): Eukaryota > Viridiplantae > Streptophyta > Magnoliopsida > Fabales > Fabaceae > Saraca > Saraca asoca. Next base: position 3,606 of record JANHAO010018035.1, read on the forward strand.
GAATGAAATATGACATAGTGGATTTTGTTTCCCATTGTCTCACATGTCAACAAGTTAAAATTAAACACCAAAGACTTGCAGGCTTACACTAGAATTTGGAGATTCTTGAATGGAAGTGGGAAAGAGTGACCATGGACTTCATTACTAGACTGTCAATGACTCCAAAAGGCTATGATTTTGTTTGGGTAATTATTGATCATTTGATCAAAAGTGCCCATTTTTTTCCAATGAAAACCATTTATTCAACTTCCCAGTGTGCCCAATTGTACCTAGATCAGATTGTGTCTCTTCATGGAATTCTGTTGTCAATCATATCTCTCCTAGGTACCCAATTCACTACATGATTTTGGAGATCCTTTCAAGAGCCCTTAGGTTCACAACTCCACTTTAGCACTACCTTTCACCCTCAAATCAATGTATAGTTTGAAAGAACTATTCAAGTTCTAGAAGATATGCTTTGAGCTTGCGTGATGGAATTTGAGGGTAGCTAGGAACGATATTTACCCTTGATTGAATTTGCCTAAAACAACAATTATCATTCTTCAATTCAAATGGTTCCTTTTGAAGCATTGCATGGAAGAAAATGTAAATCTCTAATTGGATTGTTTAAAGTAGGTGAAGCAAAGTTGTTAGGCCTAGATTTGGAATAGAAGGCAAATGAGAAAGCCAAGATTATCAAAGAAAAATTAGTGATAGCTCAGAATTGTCACAAGCCATATGTAGATGAAAGTATAAGAGATTTGGAGTTCCAAGTGGGTGACAAGGTGTTTTTGAAAATATCACCTATGAAAAGAGTGAAAAGATTCAATAGGAAGGGAAAGCTAAGTCCTCGATGTATAGGCCCGTTTCCCATAATGAAGAGAATAGGCACTGTGGCATATAGGCTAAACATACCCCAGAATTAGAGAGCATTTGTCCTATTTTTCATATGTTCATATTGAAAAAGTATGTCTCAAATCTATCTCATATCCTTCCCTAACTCCTAATTGAATTAGGTAGTCATCTGACCTATTAGGAGTGTCCTGTAGATATCGTTGACCAATAAATCAGAAAACTCTACTCCAAGGAATTTCCTTCTATGAAAGTCCTATGGAAAGACCAAGGGAAAGAATAGATAACTTAAGAACTTGAGCCGATTATGAAGGACAAGTATGCCCACCTATTTGAATGGCTTATTGGTTTGAACCTTCCTTTCTAATGTTTTTTAGTAATTAGTCAAATATTTCATTTTGTTCTTGTACAACTTTGCTTATAGAATTCGAAGGTGAATTATTTCTATACGGGCAGAATTTGTAACACTTTAGCAAATGATTTAGGCTAGTAGTAAGTTTATAAAATTTTGTGTTAAAAGTATATAATTTATTATTTGAATAGCATTCAAATTGCTGGAAAAAATTTTGGAATTAGGTGTATTATAGTGAGTGTTTAATTTTTTTCGAGGTCAAAACATAATTTTTCCTTTTTTCTTTTTCTTTTTTTCCCTTTTTCTTTCCTTTTCTTTTCTTTTTCTTCATTTTCCTCATTTTTGTAATATGCTTCCTCTATTTCTTTAATGCCTGAAAATAGAGCTCTTTGTTCTAGCCCTGCTTTTTCTTCTTTCCACTATTTTGGCTACCATCTAATCGCCCGACTCTGCTATTTCTCTTCATCCTCTGTTTAGCTCTTTCTAGGCAGCAACTAGTCATTGGTTCTTTCCTCTTCCAACAACATCAGATAGCTCCTTCGGCCTCTTTATTCTTCTCTGCTTCTGATGTCTACTCTGACCACTATAGGTTGCCTCAGCTCACACCATGCACCACTATTCAACTTCAGCTAATCAACTATGTGGTTGTTGCTCGGCTTCACATTGGCTTCTTCCTTTCCCAATTAGCAACTTGTTGGTGGTTACCTCCTTTTCAGTTGGTCAACATGAAACTCCAATCAACCTTGCAATTTGCTTTAGAATACCTCACTTCCTTCCTTTTTCTTGTCCAATTGAAACCCTGACCTTGTGTCTAATAGTGAGCATACTCATACTTTTTTCAACCTAGCTTTCTTTTATTTTAGGATTTGATTTATGAAATTTAAAAAGATTTTATAGCAATTTAAAGATTTATTTTATGAGTTGGTTGATGACGTGGTTACTAGGTTTTGGTGAATTAGTTGGATAAGCTAATTTGGGAAGTTATGGTTCAAGATTTCAACTTAAAGTTATCTTGTTACCCTTGAAGGTGAGTAGAGAATTCTACTCTTCTTATGACCATCGTTTCACAAAAATAAATTTTGTTACTTAGAGCATCATAAATTATTAGGTGATTAGAATGTTGTTAGTTTCTTATTTTTGAAATCATAACCATATGATATATATATATCTATATGAATATGATGTATTGCGGGTGACTATATTATTTCGCCATAATGGATTTTTGAAACTATTGGACCATATGTTACATGAACTGAATGACAATGTTGCCAGATCATTTACTTTATGAATTGGTTGGAATTAGTTTTTTATTTCTAAATACATATTTTGATATAAAACATTTTGTTGACTGAACATTTATGAAATTTGGATCCATTGGAAATTCCTTTAGAGAACCTTCAAGCGCACTTGCGATTAGAATTTTATCTGCCAAAGTAATAAGGCAAGCATATCTAATGGAAGAATAAGGTGTATGATGATGATTGATATCTACTAGGTATGGTTACCTTGAGAAATTACCCTTTGGATTCCAATTGTATTTAGAAATTTAGAACTTTATTGATATTTGATCATTTGAGAATTAGGAAAGACTTTGGTGACTTCTTTTAGTTACATTATGTTGAGTATGATTCAAAATGTTATACACTGCTCTTTATTTTAACTTGTTAATTAATATATTTATCAAATTTGATTTCCTTGATGAACTAAAACTTCTGCTCTATAGAATGTTTATAAATTGATGGTTACATTCCTATATGTGCATGTTTTACTATAGAACTTTTGAACAGAAGTTGCAACTAAATTTTTATGGATTTTCTGAGGGATTATCAGCTCATTGGGTTTCTTTAAAACTTACTCCATTTTCTTTTCTATTTTTAAAGCCTAAGGCTACTCTTGTTGTTTACCCTTATCCACCCAATCCAAAGCCTATTCCTTGATTGGGTAGATTCCTTTTTGCAGAGCTTAAAGACATAACAATGGTATGTTTTGCAATGGGTGTAGTTAGATCATTCTGTGATTTTATTTGGTTGTTGCCCAGTACGTTGTATACACTATGTTATTTAGGCTTCTATGGTCTTTGTTTTGTTATACAGGTGGTGTGTAGCCCTCATTTGTTGTACTGGTCCAATACCCAAGTTCTGAAAAATAGAGAAAATTCTATTAGATTCTGAGAAAGTATTTGATACTTATGTTTGTGTTGTTTAGGGGTCACAACAAAGGGGTTACTACATTGTTAGGCTTATAGAGGATTTCATAACGCTGACCTTCTACACTAATCACATGCTTTGGATTAGGGGTGTGACAAAAATGTCCTCATAAGAAATTCAAAGATCAACCTAAAAAAAGTGATTGATCAATAATAGTAGGCAGTGACTGACAATAATGATCAATAGCGATTAAATTTCAGAAATAAAATGACCTAAATTAAAAGGAAATGAAATTTTGGAGCCCTAGAAACCTTGAGAAATGGATCAATTTTAAAGGAGTAGGATTTTGGGATCCTACAAGAGATAAGGATAGCACGATCTACCTTTAGACTTGTTAACCATAGATGATTGCAACAAGGGAATCCTTAAAATTAATATAGGGAATACGATCGAAGCCTAGGCTAGCATGTATCCGCATTCATTTTTATGGGTTAGAATTTAAAAAAAGGGACTTGTTTAAATATAGGCCTAAATGGAGTAGTTCATTTTAATGCATGACCTGTACAGACTAACTTATAGACCCCACAAATCAATCTGTTTATTTTTTGAATTTTTTTTAAATGATACACATAAATAAATTTATTTTAATAAAAAATAAATGAATTAAAACAAAATTGTTGTATAATTTTATAAAAACATTATAGTATATATGTTGTATTTGTTAAGGACAAAATATATTTAATTGTTTTTATATTTTTTATCAAAATATTTTCTATGTTTATTATAATTAATATTATTTTTTCATTGTATATATTTATTTATAGATAGGTTGGTTCGTGAACTAGTCTAGTTCTTCCTAAGGTTAGATTGAATATCACAAAAATAAATCCATTTAAATGTTATTCTAAATGAACCAACCTGTACGGACTAATAAACTATATAGACTGGTGCGGGTTAGGCCTGTTTTCCTTAGCCCTTACTTTTCTAAATTAAGAAAGCTTGTATTTTGTTGACAATAAATGATTTTGGCTTAGTTGAATTGATTTAACTTTAGCGGTTCTTTTATGGATGGCCTTGGACTTCAGGTTGAAGATGTAGATTAGGCCTTGCTTAGTATATTTTGTAAAAGTTTAGATTTACTAGAATTAGCTCCAATTTAGAAGCTGTTTTTGGAAGGTTTGCCCCTTAATTTGGTCAAATGTTTTGAAAAATTACACTAAAAACATTCTATCATCTTACTAAATAATTTACTATATTTATTCAGCTTGAAATTAAGGTTTTGCATTGTTTTTTTTTTATGTTCAAAATTGTTAAAATGGTTTGAAATGGATTTGCAAAAGTTTAGCTTTCACTCTTCAAGACTTGTGATTTGACTTGACATTTTCTAACTGTTTTCACAATCATGCTAGCGAGAATAAGGTTAGCATTCTTGTCTTGCAATTAGAACTGTGATTTGAACTTATTTTTTGCAATTCAAATTGATTCTTCAAAACCTTATTTTCTTCATTCTAGTCATGATTATGATCTCATGTATTCTTAAACTTACTAAAGGTTTGTAGCTTTGGGTGAGTAAAATCACATTTTACACTACATTTTAGTGATTTAAATTGATGCCTTCAAAATTGAATCTCACGATTCTACTCAAAATTCAAATTTTGAGTTTGCGATCATGCTTACGATCATGATTACAAATTCAATTTTACACATAACAACTAGTTTTTCACTGTGTATTTTCATTTGTCATAAGTACTCATTTCACACATTCATTCAATGCAAAAACCCAACTCTTTAAAAGCAAACACCTTTAAATATATATATATTCTTTAATTATTTACTATATCTCTTACAATTGAGCTAAATCTGATTGAATTTAATCCTATTGAGCTTCATCATTGTATCTTAAACTATTAAGTTCTTACAAATTCCTCTTGTAATCAAATTCAAACATTGCTAGGTTTCCTAAGGGTAGCGTTACTTAGGGCAGATGAGTAGTTTACATTATCATGGATTCAAGCTTGGTTGAGAGTTTGGAAGTGGATGTATGCCTTGGAATCACTTTTTCAAAAGGGAACCACTATAAATTAGTATTTGAATCTCTTTATCTTTACTCCTTTACTTTATCCACTATACTTTGTTTCGATTCATTATTGTTAATAATCATGTTAGATAGTTGATATTGTGTTTACTAGTATTTCTAATTTCTTTGCAGCAAGACATTTCTTGTTTTCAAGTGAATTTATTGTTTTCACTAAAATTCAAAAGGGGTTTGAATAGAATTGCTTAAAATTATAAAATCCTAAAACCAATTCACCCTTCTCTTTATGGAATCCATAGTTACAAGGTCAAATTATCTTTTTTTCCCAATACTATTTAAAATTGCCTTGCAAAATCATAGTGAAACAATCTTGACTCATGAGCCAATGAGAAACAAAGAACTACAAATATATATATAGAGAGAGAGAGAGAAAGAGCTAAAAGTATACAAGGAGAGTAACAAAGGACATCTTGCGGTGGCCAATGAAGAAAGATCAATAGTGTTGTGGTGGAAGAAGGAAAATAAGAGCAACTAAGGTTTCAAATCAAAGCTTTCTTCCTTTTTAAGGACCAAGTTGCAAAAGAAGAATAGCCAATATACTTGCTAGGAATCTTAAATCTATCAATGTTTTGCACATCTATCTAATCTAAACTCATACTACTTAAAAGAATCCTAGCATAATATGTACAGTAGAAACCTCCTGAGTGTAAAGGATGGTAAAATGATAGGGTAGCACACCTCAAACACTAGCAAATTGACTTGAAATATGGTGTCACATGCATCTCTAATCAAGATGCAATTGAAAGCATCAAGTAGTAACACTTATAAACATTGAACATATAGAGAAAATGAAAACACAATTGGCAACCAAAGGTGAAAAAGTCAATTATTTAGATATATTCTCCTGAAAAGAAAATAATGCTATTCATATACTGGAGTACAATAGTTTAATTTTATATTATGGTTGGATGATTAGAGTGTCAAAATAATATTTTAAAATAGGTCAATCAAAAAGTGATTATGCTATTAGGCCTAAATTGACACCTAAACCAATAGAGAATTTTAATGGTGTAAGTCTTATAACTGGATCAATGATGATGACTTGGCTGGCCTAGTAGTGTTGTAGCAACACAGGTCCAACTTACACTTTAAACAAAATTATAGCAACCCCATTAAGGATATAGATAGTGTCATTTCCCTTTCACTGTTAGGGCATGTGAGGTGTTCACTTGATTTAAAGGATTCACTTTAATGGATTTACAATCAATATCATGTATGCATATTATTTGTGAATCTATTATTTTGTACAAAATTCGATTCTCTGTGACATGAATAAAAGATTTAGTTATTGGTTAAATTTCTTTATACAATTGTAAAAATTAGTATTTATGTTTCAAGGCTCAAATTTATGCAAATTTTATTTGGAAATTTTATGTGATTAAAATACTTGATGATCCATAATTTGTAAGGAGAAATGTTATGGAATTTTTGTATGAAATTTATTTGTTTTTTTTTATTTGATGCATTACTAAATTGATTGCAAATTTTGTGAATTTTGAGATAAAATCATGAATTAGTGTAATTTAGGCTTCCCAGAAAATTGATTTAAAAAATTCAAATAATCTAAAGTGATATTTTTCACATTAATTTGTGTTTTCATTTCAAGGTCATGTAGTGTGCAAAATGTACAAATCAATCTAAACAAAACTAGTGAATTTTGTTTTGAATTGAGATTTCTAGTTGAATATAACTGTTCAAGTTCAAACTCATTCTTTGTAAATGAAAATTCAACCTATATCTTGGGTATTTGTTCAAACTGGTTGATCAATTTGAGTTGGAATGATAAAATGAATAAAAGGCCTCCATCAATTTTGTTAAAACTGAATTGAAACTGCATCAATTTTAAAAATTTTGAATCACACAAGCTAGTTGAGTTTTGAAATTACTTGATTATTTTACTCAGTTTTTTGAAATTGATAAAGAGATTAGTTTTAGATAAATTTGGATAAAGAAACCCACACAAAAATTGATTAAAATATGGTTGAATTGAAGGAATTGGGAAATTGGTTCAAAACTTAAGTATGGTGACTCGAATAGCACAGAATCAGGTCGAGAAGATGACTCCAGTGTAGGTCGATATGCAAACCCATGTGTAGCAAAGGTGCATCATGAACACCATCATTAAGGCAACACATGGAGGTGCAACCTACACCATTGAGCTTCACTCTTTAAGTTGTATTTTTTTTTGATTTTTTTTTCCATTTTTTTGAAAATAAAATATTTTGTTTTTTTTGCCCAATTATTTTAAGTGATTATTTTGTGCTAAAAATTTTACTATATGTTACCTACATACTAGAGTACTATCTATATTTTTTTAAAATTTTTTTGGATGTTGTTTGATTACTATTTGAATTTCATATGATCATGTGCATGAAATTGGAATTATGTAGGAATTGTGTTACTCATGTTATTTCATAAAATTTTGTACAATTGTATACTCACTTATCATGGGACTAGTTGTTTAAAATTTTATTGAAATGTTTTTTTTAAAAAAATTGCATCTAAAAGAGTGATATGTTATTAATATATATACCTTACTGATGTAATATTATTGACATAGTTTGTCGATAATAATGTGAGTGTTAGAATTACTTATTATGCTTTTAAAATTTTTAAATGCCTTATCAATGTTGGATTTTTCATATAATACTATTTGGAATTTGCATAAGTATTGAGGAAATATTAATAGCTTGACTATGTCAAACATGCATCTTGGAGATTTATGATGAATTTCATAAATTGTTATCTCTTCAATTTTCATTACCTATGCAATTAACTACCATGAAAATGGTGAATTAGAACAATTATGAGGATTGGGCTAAGTAGTAGATATCTTGGTTTAGTTGGTAATCTCATATCTAGTAATCACCAAATTTTGTATTTGGCATGGAGATAGGGATAGCTAAAGATAGATGATAACTTTACTACTATGCAAGGCCTTCTGTGAAAAGTGTACTTACTCTAATAAAGAGTATTTGATGGTTGTAACATATACTATGGATAAGACCATCATGAAATGCATTGCTGACTCTCCAAATGCCAATTCGTATATAAACTTTAAACCTAAAAATTCATAAAGTTTGATAAGGCTAAGAAAGGACACTACCTCTCATTTCTGGGAAAAAACTATTTATTATGGTGTCAGTGGAGTTCATGAACACATCTTAAAATTGATATACTACTATTATTGCTTGAACAACATGAAAGTAGACTTGAAAAAATAGTCATTTGGTTTAACATGCTTTAAAGTCTCTTTGGTTTAACATGTTTTAAAGTCTTTTCTGATTTAAATTGATGTTCTTGAGATTTCATATCACACTCAAAAGGATAAATAAACTATTAATAAGATGATCTTTGTTATTAGTCAAATGGAAGATGACATAAAGAATGAAAAACTCTTTGTGCTTATTTTGTTTCATATGGGCAAAGTGTTAAGCATGGAAATTAGTCACACCCAAAAGGACCAAATTTTGGAAAGTAAGAAAGCTTATTTGAGTATGTATCACAATAGATGAAGATGCTTTAGCTAGCTTTAATGAGATGTTTTGTCAAACACTTGGTGGTTAAATGAAGGTGCAATCATTTTCATTACAAATTCATTATAGATGTTAAGAAACAAGAGGAAGCTAAGTGATAGAAGGCAAATAGTCAAATTAGAAATGGTGAAAAAATGCAAGATGAGTATATAGGAGTAGTTGCCTCCTTAAGTTTATTTTCTAGTCATATTTTAGAATTAAGTGATAATATTTCTACACCTTCCATGAGAAAAAATAGTTCTCAATTGTTGTTTTAGACCTATAAAACCAATTGTCATTTGGAAATTGAAAAAAAATTATTAGTTTGATTACAAATACTATAGCTCGATACAAAATGGTTAGAATTAATATTAGATCTCCTATGTTGTCGCATGGGTGTCTAGGTGATATCTCCACATAACGATGAAGTAATTGATAAAAGAAGATATTTTTCATGACTTGAACTTATTTGTCTTAGTATGTGTATTGATTGTATTAGGGGAGATACACCACACTTAAGGTAGAAAAAAGAACAAAGGCTAAAAGTTTGGATGTAGTTAATTCAAAATTATGTAAATGGACTGATTACGTCAAATGCTATGGGTGAATACTAATATTTCAAAATTTATTGGTGATTGTTTCAGTTTTTGTTAGGTGAAAAAATTCATTGAAAAATTGGAATCCTTAAATTCTTTTGGGACATTTAGTGTTGAAATTGAACTAAATGAAAAAAAAAATAAGTGCCTCAATTATGATAAAGATGATGACTACTATAGATATATAATAAATTTGATAGAAATTCTAATTCTTTTGTATAATGTCACTAAGATTATGATTTTAAGGCTAGCTTCCTTATGTCTGAAATGCTCGAGCAGAATTAGATCATAAGAAGGTGGAATTACACACTCATAGACATGATCAAATGCATATTGATGCATTCAATTTTGCTAGACTTAGTATAGGGTGATGCTTTAAAGACCATGATTTATATTTTGGATCAAGTCTTTAGTAACTTCAAACCTAAGGCCCTGTTTGGGAAAGTGTTGTTTTGTTTTTAAAAATAGTTTTCTTGTTTTCTTGTTTTGCAAAAACAAAAAAACTTGTTTGGCAATCTGATTTCAAAAACTGTTTTTCAAAAACTGTTTTCAAAAATAGAAACTAAAAAACAGTTTTTAGGAAACAGTAAAATGGTGTTTTCCCTTATTTTTGTA
>JANHAO010018036.1:0-13750 GCA_026873985.1 Saraca asoca
GATTGAAGTGACTCTTGAGTGATGGTCCGTGCAACTGAGGGAACATTATTGGTGCATCGGGTGCAGAAGTCGGAGGACTTGCTGCATGGCTGGGATGTTGGTTATGCGCTCATTCATAATAGCATTCGAAGGAATGCAAACCACTCGTGAGAGTGAGTGAATTGACGGCCTATCTAGCGGGAGAAGCCTTGGTCTTGCCAGAGGGCTTGGCCACGTCCAGAGGGACAAGTTGACAATCGATGGAGCCAGAGGGCGAAGCCTTGGTCGTGCAAGAGTGCATGGCCATTTTAAAACTATGTCAGAGGACATGGATTTTACTCGGAGGAGTAAACCCTATGGGGAATGAGATGATCTAGAGGGATCTTGTGTGCACAATCTATGGATGCAAGTAGTGAGCTGCAGCACTACTTAGTCACAAGATGGACTTTGTGACAATGACCATGAGATTCACGTTTGCTAGTGCACAGGCAAAGTGAAGCTCGAGCTAGAGTGACGGACTACTCTACGCTCAACCCCTTGTTCAAGCACAAGTGGGGGAATTGGTCAGAAGATTGGCTTGAGTAGACATCAGAGGATGTCGAATGAGAGACGTGCTAGAGAGCATTGATCTTCATAGGAGGGGTCGTGAGGACCACGGTGCAAGAGTGCACTAACTCCAAAAGGGGCTGTGATGGCCGAGTTCACCAAAGGGTGCTAACTCAAGAGAGGGTCAGAGGATCCGGTGAGTGTGAAAATTGCATAGTAGGAGTATTGTGGATGGCCGAAGTAAACCACATGAACAGACTTGTTGTATGGGTTCTAGGACTTGCAAGCAGGCCATGTATTGCTCGCCTACAAGGCATGAGACTTACGTATCTCACATCGGTGGCATGGGACATTGGATGTGGGGCTACTGGTAGTAGGCACAACGCACATACCAAGCTGGCGCAATTGCAATGTGGTAGCACTCACCTACACTATGGAGGTAGCAACTCAAACTGAGGGCTATAGAGATAGCCAAATTGGAAGTCCGTGGAGGTGGTAAGATTCCTGAGTTTCAGAGGAGACTCGTTCGAGTGCTGCAGAGGTAGTAGTCTAACCTGAGATCCACAGAGGTGGAAATTTGGTCCGAGTTTTGAGCTTTGGAGGGAGCTCACCCCGAAGTCTGCAGGGGCAGCACGTTCATGGGTTTTGAGAGTAAACTCATTGAGGTCTACGGAGGCAGCAATATTTTTGAGTTTACGAAGGAACTCACTTATGGCTGCAGAGGCAACGTGCTTTTTGATGGAACCAGTTCAAGGAGACAAGCTAGAGAGAAGTCGAGGCAGGAGCTGATGAGCAGCAGACTGAAGGCTGTCCTTGGCTGTGTCAGGTTGAAGGTCCCATCCTTTTTGGAAGTCCTCCAAAGACGTTAGCTCAAAGAGACAAGTTGGAGGCGATCGAGGGAGTAACTCGAAGGAGTTGGCTGAAGATCCTCATGAAGAGCCCGTGGGAATAGCTGAACAGAGCAGGCTAAAGATCTTCATGGGAGCTGTGTCAAATTGAGGAGTCAATGAGGACACTGACATTCGTTTAAGTGGGGGAGAATGTCACAAGTCAGCTTTTTGACTAATTTTGAGGGGGCAAACGTGCTCGATTTGACACGAAATTTTGTGAAAAAATCAAGCATGTTATGAGGGTCTTGTGGCTCAAATTTGGGATCATTCCGATTTGTGTACTAATTTTTCATTTTTCAATCATTTTGGCACTTTGAGTGTACTTTTGGCAAGTTCCGCTTGTCCAATGTGAGTTGGAAGGCACATGGCCGTGATCCTCGCATTTTTATCTTTGTGTCGGTAGGTTATGGCGCAAAATCTCCACCCGGAGCTTGGAGAAAAGGTCTTATGTCAATTCAGAAAAAGTATATCAACTTGTGGCAGAAGGCCTTTGGCTCATATAGCTCTTTAGGGGGAGAGTATCGGCAGCTTGTTGGTGCCTGGTTGGAGGCACATCGGGGCCCTGTCGAGTGATCGTTCGGGACTCGTTGGCACTCAGTCTGTGGGGATTAAGGGGTGTGGAGGCCTAATCCTCCCCAGCACACTCCTAACTATGTAATGAGGCATATATCAATAAAATTCGGTTGTTCCTTTATATTTTTGCTTGTTGCGCCGCAAAGGCTACCTTGTGGGAATGTTCTTGAGGCTCGGTTATTTCGATTTGCGTTAGTGCTTCAATTTATTGGCCTATGTTGCCTTCGGACTTGTTGTGCATTGGATTTTTAGTTGTATGGGTGACAAAATCTGCAATGCCCCGATATCTATCCAAGTGTAGCTTGAGCTTCCGGGATTTTCGAGTTAGGCTGGCATGTTGGTCAAGAGTAGTCACATGCACCACATGATCTCAACTAGAGAGCTGCCAGTCCGTGACACCATGGCTATTTTCCCTGAAATCCCGAACGACCCGAATCCACCTCCATCTCCGATTGGTTTTGAAGGGTTCGAACAGCGCCTTGAAATCACATTCTGCGAGCCACCGATATTCAAGGACCCGCTGGGGCTAGGCCTCCGAGCCCTGACTCGCGCTCAGCTGGATTCCATTCTCGAACCAGCTTGCTGCACCATTGTTTCCCAGCTTTCCAACACTGAGCTGAACTCCTACGTCCTTTCCGAATCCAGCCTCTTTGTGTACCCTCTTAAAATTATTCTCAAAACCTGTGGGACCACCAAGCTGATCTTGTCCATCAAGCCAATTCTGGAACTCGCAGAGTTACTCTTCCTCTCTGTGTTTGCTGTGAAGTATTCCCGCGGAAGCTTCATCTTCCAAAATTATCAGTATGCCCCTCACCGCGATTTCTCCGATGAAGTGGCCGCTCTGAATCGTTATTTTGGCCACCTCAATGCCAACGCCTATGTAATCGGCGGTTCCTACTTTCCGAATCGCAATTGGCACATTTACTCGGCTTGCATGGAAGGCTCCAAATCACTGTTGATAAGCGATCAGAGGAATATGATTACTCTGGAGATGTGCATGACTGGTTTAGATGGCGGAAAGGCGTCCGTGTTCTTCAAAAATGCTTGTTCAGCCCGCGGTGGTGGTAAAATGACAAAACTGTCTGGAATTCAGGACATAATTCCGGGTCACGTGATTTGCGACTTCTAGTTTGATCCCTGCGGTTACTCGATGAATGGAATGGAGAATTCAGCATTATCGACGGTGCACGTGACCCCAGAAGATGGATTCAGTTGCGCTAGCTATGAGGCCATGGGGTTTGACCCTGAGTCAATTCGGTTCGGGCCACTCGTCCATAGGGTTCTGAGGTGTTTCGGCCCTGCAGAGTTCTCTGTTGCTGTCACGTGCAAGGCAGGTGAAGAGGGATGGGCCACGTGGGATGCTGACGTGGAGGGGCACTGGTGCGAGAACGTTGTGAAGGAGGAGTTGCCAGGTGGCGGGTCATAGTGTACCGAACTTACTCAAAGGCGGAAAGAGAGCGCCTGGTGCGCACACCAAATAACGTGGTCATGAAGTTGTATAAGGAGATGGCGTTGTTGGAGGAGTAGGCGGTGGCGCCGCCTGCTTACCTCTTCTCTGTTTAGTCCTTATTCTGAGCCAATCTCTTGTGTAGTTTAGGTGTCATTTTGGTAATTAAGCTCAAGGAAAATTTGTTTTCTTGCCCCTTTTTCTGCTAAACCAAACAAAGGGTTAGTGTCAAATGTAGTTTGCTTGGTTCCAATAAGTCCAAGAGCACGAGACAATGATGGTTTTGGACATGTTCTGCTTCTAGATGTGCGTTTAGGACATTGCCGTTGGTTCATTGATGTATCTTTCAATATCCATTTAAATACTCATCAGTTTGTTATCTTTGTGCCATATATGTAACTCAAAGTCAAAAGGTGCTGCTTTGTTAACCGCATTCTTGTTTGGTTTTCATATTCTTAGCTGTTTTGCACAAAGGTCATTCCATTTGTTGTCCCTTACAGAGGTCAGAAACGTTTTTGACGAATTTTGGTGTCGTTTTCTTGGTCAACTCCCCCGTAAACATACACTCTCATTATGTTGTGATGACAAAAGAATAGTTGGGAGGTCAGAGAATGACACTAATTATTAGCGATATGTATAAATGACAACCCTTATTAATGGTTCGCATGTGAACGAAACTATAATACTTGAAAATGTGTGATATCAAAACTTTTTAGGAGCAAGCAGTGGCAGACCACGTAGGGCCCACTGAAGGCTGATGCTACCATTCAATGTTTTTAAAAATATATTATAATATTAAAAAAAATAATAAAAAAATTAAATTAAAAATTTGATAAAAATTAAATTAAAAAAATTCTTTAAAAATGAATCCTAATAAAAGAAAATAAAAAATTTAAGAATTAAATTATAAATTTTTTTCTTTTGAAAAATAGGTCTAATCGGAGCAGTCTCCACTGTCCAAAAATCTTGTATCCGCGCTGGGAGCAAGTAGTCCAACGGAGGCCTATGCCCGGAGAAAGAAGGAAACAAGGTTCAGTGCGTATGCATGACAGATAAATTTCTGCTCACTTTCACTTTACCAGACAATTTTAAATTACAATCTCCGATCACAACATTGTATGTATCATTGTTATAAATTGTTTCAAACTGTAATTTTTTCTATTGAATAATGCGATAGTTACATTTTTTCAATTTTGCTAATTATAGTATATCTGTAATTATAATTGTAATTTAAAACTACTGTGTGAGGTATCTTGTCCATATGTCTGCAGTGAATATGGATTCTCTCAATTTATGAATTTAAAAGAAAAAGAAATATATAATTTTTCATTAAAATGATAAATTTTAAAGTAAAAAATAGTGTCTTTTTCTGTTTAAAATTAATAAAAATTGATAATATAAGAAATTAAGAAAAGTTAAATGCGTCTGCAGCACCGTAGATACCTTCTGCTAAAAGGCATTATAAAATGAATGTATATGAAGAAATATTTGCATGTACTTAATTAATTTATCGTCACAAATTAAGTCTGCACATGAATTTATGGTGCATGACCTTAAAGGGCTGAAAATAATGGACAGATGGGTCCAATCGATGGGGACTGGGAAAGGTCGTCATTCTGGTACTACGAGGTTGCGTCCATTCAAGATCATTTTGTAGTCTTTGAGCAAACACTTTTGAGGCCGTATTTTATCACTAGGGCCAAATAAACTCGAGAGAAGATGCTAAAGGCCCATTCAGACCCAGGCATTGTCCCACACAAAGTGTTTCTTTTTAACCTTTTAAAAGTTTTTTTTTATAACAATTCTGCTATGTGTGTGTGTGTGTGTGCATATATATATATATATATATATATTGACACTTCATATTCACTTTCACTTATGAATTATAAATCTTATCTTCTATTAAAAGACATACATGATATATTCTCAAAATTAGACAATTATCAAGCATTTTTCTTTATATAGTCATTTTAGTAAACATTGTGTTAAAATCAATAAAAAAAATTAACCAATAACTAAATCTATATATCATTTTGTAAAGTATCTAAATTTGTACAAAATAATTAATTTATAAATAATACGTGTATCTGGTATATAGCGTGAATTCATGAAAGCAAATCCTCTTGATTAAGTACACACTTCTCATAAGACTAAACAGAGAAAAGGGAGAAAATTATTTTGAAGTTTCAATGAGACAACTATAGCTCATATCAAGAAGTGAGTAGGGACCTGCCTTAGAGTAATCTTATTGGCCCGACTAACTCTTCATCGTATGTCAATTATAAGGCTCATACCACTAATATTTACTACTAATCTATGTATCAATTTAGGCCTAATAATATGATTACACTCTAATTGGTCTATTTTATAATATTGTTATGACATTTTAATATTATAATAAAATATAAAATTAAACTATGGTAATCTAATAAAGGAAATTCTAATAGTCTTCCACTTGGACAATATAGTTTCATAACGTAAAATATGATTACAATCTATGGGCACAACAATGAATATCAACAACAATTATGACACTATTACAATAATAGGTCTAGTATAAGTACTTAATAATGCAAATTACCATAACTGATAGGGATACTAACATCATACACCTATTGAATACTTATATTCCAATAACCAAAACATAACATGAAATGTGTGAATAACCAGATATACATATCAAAATGTGATTATATATATTTTTATAAAATGGTCCATGCATTCGTCAAAGATGTCAAAATAAGAATAAATGAATCTCAACACAATAACAAGACAGGATCTAAATGTCTCCATGATATGCAATAAAATAAATGTGCACAATTAACAACCTCATATATACATATATATAACATATGGCAATATCATTAACATTTCATTAATCTTGAGATAACAATGATAATAGTTCATCATTTCAATAAGAAACATAAACTCCCACTAACTCTAAACATCAAAAGGCTTAGTCAAACTTATTCTAGTTATTTGTTTACAAACAATTTTACACCTAAGTCTTTGGTTAGTGGATTTGCAAGCATATGATCCATGGCAACATGTATAATGCCTGTGTATCTTTTCTCTCTAACAAATTGATACTTAATATCAAAGTAATTTGTATGGGTAGTACTTTTATTATTATTTTGAGAAATGTGTACTATGATAGCATTGTTGCAACATATGGTTAAGGTCCTAAAAATGTTCTTTACAACTTTGAGTCCAAATATCATATTCTTTAACCAAATAGCACTACAAATGACTTCACAATATGCAACACACTTTGCTTCTATAGTAGAGATTATTGTCATTGACTATCTGATAGTTTCTACAATACAACTCCTCCTATCATCATAAAGGTGTATCTAGATATCAACTTCCTATTGTCTGGATAATCCATAAAATCAAAGTCAAAGTAGCCTACAACAATCAGATCACTAGATATGTAATAAATCAACACAAAATTCTTTGTACCTTATAGGTACTCCAAAACTTTCTCCTCAATGGTCTAATATTTATAACCAGGATTACTTAAGTATCTCCCAAGTACACAAAATACATGAGCAATATTAAATTGTGTACATACTTGAACATACAACAGATTACCAATAATGGAAACATATAGAACCTACTTTGTATATTTAATTTTTACATTATTTTGAGAACATTGAACTTTAGGAAGAACCTCACCACTCTAAAAAGATGTAATACTTAGAGAGTATATAAAGCATATTGAACATTTTGAGTACTTTTGTAATATATAATCTTTGAGATAAGTTAAGAAGATCTAAGAATCTATCATGATAGATCCATCTAACTAGCAAGAAAGAGGCATCATTAACATTCTTCATATTTAAAATATGTAAATAATATATGTTTTTTTTTTCAATCACAGGGCTCATAACATTGTTTTTAAGGAGAATATCATCAACATAAAACTAAAAATATAAATTTACTTGTATCCAACTTAAAACAAATACATTGATCTGCATTATTTTTCTTAAACCTATAAAAAGCAACAATCTCAACAACATTGAGATACTATTGTCTAGACTTTTAATTCAAATTATATAAATGGAACTTTTTAATCTATACACTAAGTATTCTTTAACCTTCTCTTATAAACCATCTTATTGATTCACACAAATAGCTTCTGGCTAATCACCATTCAGGAATGTCATCATGCATCTGCTGAAGCTCCAAGTCAAAATAAGCTACCAGTGTCATAATAACTCCAAACGAGTCTTTAATTAAAATAAATAATTTTTTTTTTATAATCAATGCTTTCTTTCTAAATATGGCATTTTGCCACCGATATAGCCTTATACTTTTCAATTACCCACCAAGTATCCCTTTTGGTCTTAAAGACCTTTTTACATCTAACTGGCTTACAACCAATAGATAACTCTATATGATCTCACACATTATTATGGATCATCAAAGCAATCCATCATTTATAGCCTTCATCCATTCTAATAAATCAAGACTTAAAATAGCTTTTTAAAAAACTGGCAAGGTCATTACTATTATTGATGTCAAATTCATGCTCCTGTAGGTATACTATATAGTCTTTAGTAATTTTTAGTCTATAACCTATTTGGGATTTCCTCAACATCTATCTCATTTATAAAACTTGGTTTTTTTCATTAAGCTCTTTCAATTTCCATCATTAATTTTATTGCATGTAATATTGGATCATTTTTTGGATCTTCTGGATTAGGTTAATTTATTTTCAACTTATGACAATACTTGTGGAATAACAAATTGCACCTCTCTAAGAGATAGATTTTACATGATTTTTCACTCTCACTATCTGAGTAATAAACAAAACGAGGTACTTCAATAACCAAATTGAACAATAATATCTACTACCTTTTATTCCAATAAAGTGACCATCAATAGTTTTCAGATCAAGTTACTTAATAAATGGATCATATGGCTTTACTTCAGCCTTACAACCTCAAATATGGAAATTCTAATATTAAAGTTTTCTTATACAGCAAATCTTGCAGGGTTTTAATTACAAATTTACTAAAGACTTGATTCAATATATACACCGCGGTCTTTAAAGCACACTCTATACAAAGTCTAGTACAATCAAATGCACCAATATACATTCGATCATGTCTATGAGCATGTAATTCCATATTCCTACTATCCAATCCTATTTAAGTATTCTAGGCATAAGGTTCCTAGCCTCAGAATTCACAATCTTGAAAATATCTTAGAAAACAATAAAAATCTCCATCAGTTTCACTGTATCTCTTGAGCACTCACCACCTTTATTAAAACTGATGTACTTAGTTTTCTTATCACTTTGAGTTTAATATCAACTTTAAATGCCTAAAAGAATTTAAGAATTTCAACTTTTCAATGAATATTTTCATCTAACAAAAATTGATCAATCACTAATGAATGTGAAATATCAATGTCCACCCATAGCACTCAACATGATTAGTCCACATACATTATTATGAACTAACTCCAGTACATCTAACAGTTTGGCCTTTTCCTTTTTTAACTTTAGCAGGGAGTATCTTCTTTGATGCAAGTAATACATACAAAAAAAAAGATAAGTCTAGGTTACATAGAATCTCGTTTTTTTATCAATCACTTCATATATCTATAGAGATATCACCTAAACACCTATGTCATAACATTAAGGATCTCATATTAATTCTAACATTTTATATTCAACCACATTTTTTGTGAACAAACTAATTTTTCAATTTCCAAGCAGCAATGGTTTTTTTAGCCTAAATCAACAATTGAAACTATTTCTCCTCATGGAAGCTGTGCAAATATTGTCACTTAGTTCTAAAATATGGCTGGAGATAAACTTAAAAAGGCACCTACTCCTACATATTCATCTTGTTCTTTTCCACCATTTCAAATCTAACTATCAACTTTTTATCACTTGGCTTCCTTTTGTTTCTTAACACTTATAATAAATTCGTAATAGAAAATTATTGCACCAGTGTCTAATAACCAAATATTTAACCAAACATCTAGAATATTTGACTTTAAACACATGAGAGCTAGCGAACACTTTTTGATCTTTAGTGTTACACATTCATATTACCTCTATTGCTTCTCAAAACTAGGTTCTTTTAGGTGTGATCTATTCCCATGCTTAGTATTTGATTCATGTGAAACAAGGTGAGCATAGAGACCTTTGCTTTTATCATGTCACCTTTCACCTGACTAACTATAGAGGTTATTTCATTGAAAGTCTACTCACCTTCTTTAATGTGCTATAAGGTCTTTAGATCATTAATTTTGAATTGAAAGAGACTCCAAACATGCTAAATCAAATGACTAATTTCCAAATTCATTTTCATGTCCATGAGTCATTATAATAGTATTCTAGTTCAAGGATATGCTCACAAATTCCACTAACACCATCCTAAATAATTTTTTCTAGCAATGAAAGGAAATATTCATTTTAGTTAAACTTTATGAATTTATCAACTACAAAGTCCATAAATGTTTTGGTATTTGGAGAGTCAGCAATGCTTTTCATGATGATCTTATATTTAGTACACATCATAATTGTCAAGTACACTCTAATAGAGTGTGCTTATTTTTCATGAAGAGCCCTTGCGCAGTATTAAAGTTATCATCTATCTTCGACTCTCCTTCTCCATGCCAAATACAAAATTTGCTGATTGCCAGATATGATATCAGCAATTCTACCCATATATCTACTACTTAATCCAATCATCAGAATTGGTCACATTTACTGTTTTTATAATAATTAATTGCTTAGGTAACAAAAGATTGACGAAATAACAATTTATGAAATTCATTGTAAATTTCTAAAAATGCATGTTTAACGTAGTCATGCTACAATATTTACTTAATAACTATACAATTTTAAATAATATTACACTATGAAACCTAACACTGATAGAACATTTAAAGTTTCATAATATAATATAAGGATTTAATACTACATTCCTAAAACCTAATATCAATAAGGTATATAAAAATTTAAAAATATAACAAGCAATCCTAGCACTCATATTATTGCCAATAAATTATATTAATAATATTACATTAATAAGGTACATATATTACTAACATAGCACTTTCCTATATATAATTCTAAAATTTTATTTCAGTAAAATTTTACTCAACTGGTCTCACGATAGATGGTTACACAGTTACACAAAATTTCATGGTATAACATGAGTAACATAATTCTAATTTCATGAATACAATTATGTAAAATTCAAATAATAACCAAACAATATTCAAAAATTCTAGAAAAAAATACATAGAGTAGTCCAAAATGTAGGAAACACAGTAAAATTTTTAGGCCTAAATAATATCAAATAATCACTTCAATAAATTAGACAAAAGTAAAAAAAAAAATTTTAAAAAATCTAGAAAAAACATCAAAAATTAAAGTTCGAAGAATGGAGCTTAGCAGTTCAAGCACCATCACAAATGGAACTTGCCATGGTGGTGGATGGCATGCATGGGCCTAAGATGTGCGTGGGACTATGCATAACATGCTTGCATTATCTTTTTCACCTAATTGATGTTGTTCAAGTCCGTGCAACCCAACTGCAACCCTCTTCAACCTGATTCCAATTCTCCTAAATCCAGCCATCTTGATTCAAATTATTTTATGGGTTTTATTTCCTAAATTAATTTATATCTAATCTCTTAATTAATTTGACAAAACTTGAAAATTTCTTTTGTAATTTGCTTATGAAAGCCCTAAAACTAGGCTAGGTAAAATTTCTTCCAATCTTTCATATAAAATAGTGATTTCCTTTCAGCTTTTGTCAAATTAGTTTAGGGTTTTGCTTAGATTGTTATTCTAACACACATCAATTAATTTGAATAAAACTCCAAAAAAACTCGACTAAATTTTGACAAAAAAAAGTGCAAATTGAACGGTCATGTTTGAGCTACCACTTATTAATCAATTTTGTTGAAATTGAATTTGGATTTTTATTGGGCATAGGGATTTAAAACAAAATCATAAATCAATTTGGAGAAAACAATATGTTGACGGTAAAATTCAGTTAACAAGTGTAAGTCTAACATTACCCCAAACTACAAGTTAAGAGTGTGAACTAATAGGAAAGAAAGAAGGAGAAAAAGAAGAGAACAGCAAACACCAAAAGCTTTTATCGTAGTTCGGCTAAAGCCAATCGGCCCTTACGTCCACGGTGAGTTGTATTAAATCTGTGTAATGGTTTTCTCTATGAAACTCAATGGAGATATAGTGCTCAGTTGCTATTTTGGCATAGTGTCTGCATGCAGTCTATTTTCTCTCTCCTTTTTTACAGTGGTTCCCCCTATTTATAGGACAAGGAAGGGTTACAAGTGTAATTTGGCAAGTAACAAAATGATTATTTTTGCCACATCGAGTAATAAATGCTTGGCATCTAATAATAAATGCTAGGTAGATTATTGTGGGACTGTTAGGGACTAATGTGTCAGTCCTAGAGGCTAAGCTATCAGTTGGGAATATGTGCCCTCAGCTAATGACTAGACTTCCGTACTTATGCTCAGCCCATTACCTTAGCGACCTGGGCCTACCTTAGGTGACCTACTCATCATGGACTGGTCTCATCACTGGATCCATCTAGAATAAGTCTGTTGAAAGGTGGCATGGACATTGCATCTCATTTAGTGAGCTGGAGCCCTTCCTAATGAGTTGGGTTTTCACTTTGTCATTGGCCTATGTCTCAAGTTCTTGCTTAACAAACTGACACCTTACTAAGCGACCTTGTCCGCCAAGTGATTTGGGCCTCCTTATAGCTGGACTCGGTTTCTTATTAGGCCTTAGCCGACCCATTTTGCACAACCCAAAAAACACCCATAACATCAAGCACCCTAACTCTCAATTTGCTTTGCAGATTAGGAGTTGTATTTTACTGATAAAGTCTTCGATTGTAGTCTACAACATTGTCAAGTCTTTCATCTACGGTTTCCTGTTTAGTCAAAAGTTTCTACTTATAGTCTATTGTGTTATCACTTCGGGCCTCAATCTCTCATTTCACCTGTATCAGGCTATGCCTCTCCCTTGTTGATGCTTTCTGAGTATTGGTGTGGCAATCTTACTTTGTTGTGGATCATTCGATTTGGTACAATTGAATATCCTTCAAACTTTTTGGTAAAATCGGGCTCATCTATATAAGGCATAGGAAATCTTTTCCCTTTCTTCACAGAGTAGCCAGATGAGTGCATTGGATAATCGTCTCATACTTTCGAAGCTTTGGCTTACATCTTCGTGTTTTAAGGTGTGTATGGTTCACTGCATAAGACTGCGAGGCATGAATGGTTCGCTGCACATGGTTCTTGTGAGGTATTTTTCCCTAAGGACTCTGGGAATTTGTCTATAACCTCCTCTTGGAGCTAACAAGTTTAGCTCCCCCTTTTTTGTTCTTTTATCCTCTGGCGATTTAATTGCTTAGTTTCTGGCTACGACCAGGAGTTGTAGGGAGGAGAGAGGAGCTTCTGACTTTGGAGGAGGCTTGGACAGAGGAGCTGAAATTGTCTGGTTTGCTTACTGACTTTGTAGCTTATCGTGGCTCACTCCTTTCAACAAGGTTCTATTGTCCTCTTGTCCGATGCTGCTAAGTGTCTCTAGATCTCTAGGCAGCTTGATGAAGTTGAATGATGCTTTCCTTGCTCAAAAGGACTAGAGAAAACTTGTGTAGCCTCTCTGCTTGCACCTGACACTATTTCTCTCACTTTAGGCACCTCAGAGGATGCTTGATTTGGATGAGCTATAAGCTTGGGTGAGGACAGAGCTAGAGTAGTTCCTTTTGCATATTATAGTTGCAAGCTTACGGCATTCAGCCTTTCTTTAGTCAGTTGTAGGCTCGTTTTGTTTTGTATTCTCAATCTTTTATGTAGTTTTACCCTATTGAAAGACGTTTTGTAGTGAAACTTTGCCTTTTATTGTTCCTCCCGATTATGCCATCATAGCAATTTCATAGGTTGCCATTGGCAACATCAGTCCCTACAAATCATAACTCAGAAGTCATCGGTAAGGTGAGTGCTCGTTAAGCCAAACAACCTTGAATGATATTAATCAAACTAATGTAAAAAGGGACTCCAGTCAATAAACTATGACTTTAAGAGGATATGTGCCATATTTAGGTGACCAATCGGTCATGTCGATTCATTTCTATCAGTAACAAAATTGAGCACCGGAGTACCTATATTAAACATGAGCTCAAGCATCGAAGTGTTAGAGCACTTTTGCCAGTGTAAGATGAGATGTCTTGATAAGGACAAGGCTACCAAAGTAAATGGAGACCCACTTCAAGTTTTAACTGGACCTATTACAAGAGCAAGG
>JANHAO010018037.1:0-13749 GCA_026873985.1 Saraca asoca
TGAGAGATAGAGCAAGAGCATGGTTAAATTCACTACCACCTGATTCATTGACCACTTGGAATGATGTGGCTGAGAAATTTTTGATAAAGTATTTACCTCCAACACCTTGATTTTAAAAAAAAAAGGAATTCGGTGGACTAATATAAAGATTTTCAAATATTCCTATGGTTGTAGTATAATTTTTCCTTTTTTTTTTCAAAAGGACTTAGGTGAAGATGCTGAACTTTTGGTGGGGCCAAAGTGTAGTTTTTGCCATTTCATTTTGTTTTTATAAAAAGAAAACCCAGACGCTGGCCCCTAATATTTTTCTCTCTTCTTTAAAAGTTTTTCTAGCTCCTGGCACTCTGCTCTCCTTCCTCATTTGTTGTATTCAGTTGTTTTCAACATCTACTTAGCTTCCTTATCTTTTCCTTCTTCCTTCTCTTCTTCCTCTAATTTCCCTTGATCATGTCCAGCTCTATCCTGAAGTGTCCCCATTCCTCCAATCGAACTATTGCTCAGCTTTACTTTCTTCGGCTGGCATTGGTTTGTTCCAACCAATGAGCTTGACGTCGAATTGTTTTGTAGTACAAGTTGCTATGCAATCGCTCCATCTCTGAGCTATAGCTGTGTAGCATCAGCTAACCCTTACTAGTCATTCCCTATTCTCACCCAGCCTAACAACATCAATGACTGCCAGGAATGCTTGATCCAACTATTGTTTGGTTTCCCCTTCGTCATTGGCAACTGATCATCTATGAAGATCGAAGCTAGATGAAGCACTCAGGTTTAGCCTTACAATAGCAGCCCTATGACCTACTCCAAAATAAGGGAGAGCTTCAAACTAATTCCTTCCATCATCAAATCATGATAGTCTTGGTTCATCTTGAGCTCGTCATGGAAAGGATGCTTCGAATGTAGAAGATCCATGAAAATGAGGTACATAACTATCAGAGTCAGCCTTCAAACCTTCATTTTAACTTGTTGCAACCACCTTAGCTGCCTCTCTAGCTTGCTAGTAGCAGCTCTAACTATTGTGTCTAGGGAAATCATCTGTTGTCGCTAGTCAAAGCTGATCACTCTATTATAGCTAGTAGCTGCTCTGCTTCGGGCTGGATAATGTGGAGTTTTAGCTGAAAAACCTAAGTTGAGTGATTCAATTCTCCAAGTTAGTTGACCTAGCTTCTAAGAAGTGTCTAAGATGAGTGGATAATCTTCCTTACTTAATAAATCCCATTTTTGGAATAATTTTGTTGTATGGAATATTTTGGCTTTGCTAAATGATTTGATTTTGATGTTAATTTTCTTTGAAAACTTTATGGTATGTTGTATATATACATAGAAATTTATTTGATGTGATGAAATTATGCTTTTATTTTTGTAGCATAATATATCAAATGATTTAATGAATTAAGGTCCTAGATTCATTAAAAATCCATTGGTAACCCTGAGTGCATTAGTGATTAGTTTATGTGGTAGATAAATAAGGGTGGACTTGTCGAATATATAAATATTCGGCATGCACATTAAATTGGAGAAATAAGGGTGAACCTATCAAATATATAAATATTTAGCATGCATATTAGTTTGATTTTGGAGATGTTTATGATGTTATGGTTACCATTAGGAACTGTCCTTGAATTCCAGTTGAGTGTATGGTTACTTAAATATCATAATTTCAACTATATCATTTCCTTGATGAATAAGAGCTTTCAAATCTATTTTGAGGTTATGGCTATCAAATGAGTAAGTTTATCTTCACTACTACTACATATATATTGTTTTTTTTTTCTGGATGATTTACTCATTAAGTTTCTATGAAACTTATTTCTTTCTTCCAATTGTTTTTCAAAGCCACAGGATACTCCTACCATCCCTCCACCTCACACTGATACAAGATCTGCTCCTTGATCGAGTGGATCTTTCTTGCAGAGTATAAAGGCATATAAATGGTGGAAATCATTGGTAGTTGGTAGGATTATATGCATGCATATATGTTAATTGTGGAATGCCTAATAGGTTATAGGCTGTGTTGTTCTAGGCCCTTGTTATTGTGTATTATTGTACATGTAGCACTTTTGTTGTTGTACTGGCCTTGCACCTAGACATTTGGAAAAACATAGGAAACTCTATCAGATTTTTGATAAAATATTTGATATGTGCATATATAAGTGTGTATTGGTGTAATTGTATGTCTTGCTATGTCATTTTGCATGGTCAGGCTTGTAGGGAATTTCCTAACAGTAACCTTTTATGCCAATCACGTTTCGTAGGTCGGGGCATGACATATAGATAGTCTATAATATACAAATGTTGATTATGGCGCTTTTCTATGCAACTAGCTATTTCTCCCTATCGATCAAGATCACATTTAAGACTTTATACTGGACCATGGTTTCTTATGCCTTCTGAAGTCTTCCGCCACCTAACTTGCTCACTCGACCGCTATCACATTGGTCATTGTGCTGACTTTTGAGAGGAGGGAAAGGGAAATAGCGAAACTTGACCCAAGTGTCTTGGAACAGCTAAAGAAGAATATTGAGGCCAAGTCTAAGGAGGTGGTCGATAGGAACAAGAGCATTTTTTATATGACCGATCGTATTACTAAACTTGTGAAGGAGCAGGATGCCTTGTCCTAGAAAAGTGCAAACTTGGGAAATAGCTGGAAGCTGAATGGAAAAGTCAAGAAGATAGCGAAGCGACTTTTGACCAAAAACTTATTAATGTCATGAAAGAGGCTGAAGATTTTAGTTATCTCATGCTTTGTTTAAGGTTTATAGAAGCTACCTCTCATATTCAACACTTCAATCCTGACGTGACACTCGACCTTTCCAAGATTAATAAGGATAAGACCTTGGATGAGATTTTATGAAAGCTACTAAAAGATTAAGCTTGTTGTCATGTCTTTAAGGCGACTGCTGCTCTTCTTTTGTTTTGTGCTGCTTTTGCTTCTTCTTCTTCTTCTTCTTTTGTATCTCATTAATGAACTCATTTTTGTTTGTACATTATTTCTTTAATTATCCTTTGCATAACACTTGTATCTATATGCATGTTTTTAACTGGCTATCTTTTCTTTGCTTTACTGAATGATTATTATTTTGGCATTATCAAGTTTCTCACCTAAATAAGCCTCCAATGGGATCTATCTATCATTTTACTTTGTTGTTCTTCTATGCCTCCAAAGAGTTTTTGTGTTTTCCACTTACTTTCCTTTTCTTGTTGACCCTTCAATTGTTAAGGCTTTTACTGAGCTCTTAGCTTCGCACATCTTATTGATGCTAGGGAAACTGCTTAGCCTTTTTCTTGATGCTGGTATGATGACCAGCCTGTCGCAGTCCAGTCCATGGAACATGACTGGTGTAGAAGGTTACCATTAGAAAACCTTCTACAAGCCTGACAATGCAAAATATATTGAAGACTTACAATTTCTTTCTTATATGTATATTCAAACATTTATATGACAATTCTACTGAAAATCCAACAAAGTTTCCTCTATCTATCAAACTTCTAAGCACAAGGCCTATACCAACAAAAAGGGCTACATGCCCTCATAACCTGTATAGTAATACAACACAATGCAATGGCCTAGATTACATAGTCTATATCCTACTAGGCATCCAGCAACTAAAACACATGCAAACACAATCCTAGCAACTGCCACAATTTTTCACCATGCATATACCTTTATGCTCTGCAGAAGTGATCCCCTCGATCAAGGAGTAGATCTAGTATCAATATAGGGTCGATGAATGGTAGATGTGTCCTAGGGCTCTGAAAAATATTGAAATAAATGAGTGGGTTTCATAGAAATTCACTAATTAGACAATTCCATAAAAACCAAAACCTCGTGTATAAATCATATTCAAAAGTATAAAGCCATGAAAATAAGCTTACTCACTTAAACATCAAAATCCCACAATAAGTTTGGAAGCTTCAATCATCAAGAAAGCAAGTAATTGAAAATATAATATTTAATAACATGAAAATAAGCATCAAATATGCTACTATGTAACATATATTCATCATGGCATAAATATGAGAGAAAGTCAATAAACTTTTTAAAATATATATATATATATATCAGTGCTCAATTAATTAAAACACTCAACTGGAATCCTAAAGGAAAATTCCCAAAGGTAACCATACAGTATAAACATAACATCATAACATTCCCCCAATCCATCCAACACGCCTGTAAATAGTATCATAATCTATCCAACATACCTACAAATTATTTTGTTCACAAGTGCACTTGAGGTTACCAATGAATGTCTAATGGATCTAGGATCTCATCAATAAAACATCATATCGTAAAATGGAAATCATAAATTCCAACAATGCAAATCAAGATAAAATACATAACTTTATCACGGCCAATCATTTTTGCATATACATGCAACTTTATCACGTTAGTATATAGGAAAATCCCATTTTTCAAAAGGAATCATAATATTTCATATTATAAAATTATTTCATATTTGCAAATGAAATTTATCAAGAGAGGAGGATTATCCATTCCCCTTAGACACTCCTTAGGATGATCCAATTGTCACTCAAGCTGCTAAATCAGTCCACTTGGAGAAATCAAGTTATTCCACCTAGTTAGATATAAGCAATGTTAAAATTTGCATTTGAACTTAAATTTGTGGTTCTCTAGCTCAATACACTACCAAATATTAATATCAAACTTCAATATTTAAGCTAAACTTTCAAAGTTAAGTAGCAAAATCACCTACTTGGGTTTTTCCAACTGAAGCTCCAAATTTTTGGTGTTGGTGTGCTAGATCCTTCAATAGAAGCTTCATTGAAGCAAAACAACAAGGAAAAGTTTAGCTTGCTTCAGCTTTGCACAGTGAGGATTTTAGGTAAACCATCTTGAAAACTTAATATAGTTAAGCTATAAAATAAATCCGATAATTTAAGAACACTCACTAGCTTTCAAAGTGTAAGTAAGCAGCTCGATCAGAGCTGGATCATCATTGATGAGCCAATGTAGGTTATTGGTCGAACCGATTGAAGGAGAAAGGATGAAGCTATTGTGAGCTGGGCTATTGTGAAGGAGTCACTGGGGGAGAAAGGAAGGTGGTCGGAGCTTACCGATCAATGGTCGGAGGAAGAACGAAGAAAGAATGGCAATTGGCAAAGCAAAGGAGGAAGAAGATGCAAGGGAAAAATTTTCAAGCTAAATGGCATGTATAGGGGAGGAAAAAGCTATTGGAAAATTTATAATATAAACTAAAATGGAGAAATTTATGATTTGACCCCATCGACCTTTCACAGTCTTCAAAAATGCCTCTTGAAAAAGGAAAATTTTCATTTCAATCCTAACAAACTTTTAAAAGTTTCCATTTTTGTCCCTTCTATTTATTTTTATCATTTTATTTCCTTAAGGTATTACAAACTCTTCCCCTTAACAAAAGAATTTGTCCTCGAATTCTAAAAACATAGTCATAAGGAGTCAAGATTCATACCATTAGATTATTCGAACAACTAAGGGTATTTACTTATCATGAGGGACTCATCCTCCTAGGTCATCTCCTTCTTCCCATGGTTCTCCCACAGGACCTTCACTGATGGATACTCCTTAAAGCAAAGCTTCCTTATTTAGTGATCAATTATAGCTACTAAACGCATCTTATAGGTAAGATGACTATCCAGCTTAACTTGAATTTGAGGAAGGATATGAGATGGATCTAGCATATATTTCTTCAACATCGGTACATGAAAAATAAGATGAATACCTTCAAATTCTGGAGGTAGATCCAACCTATATACCATAGCACCAATCCTTTTTTCAATGGAAAATGGGCCTATATATTGGGGACTCAACAGTCCTTTTTTACCAAATCTCATTATTCCTTTTATGGGTGATACCTTTAACAACACCTGATCACCCACTTGGAATTCCAAGTCCCTTCTTCTGTTATCAATATAGGATTTTTGGCGGCTTTAAGTAGTTGTTAATTTCTCTTGAATGAGTTTGACCTTTTTGTTTCATTTTGCACTAGGTTTGGGCCTAATAACTTTGCTTCTCGCATTTCAAATCATCTAATTGGAGGCCTGCACTTTCTTCCATACAATGCTTCAAAAAAGGGGCAATTGAATGGTAGAATGGTAATTGTTGTTATAAGCAAATTCAATTAAGGGTAAGTACTTCTCTTAGCTAACTTCAAATTCTAGCATACAAACTCAAAGCATGTCTTTTAAAACTTGGATGGTCCTTTTAGATTAACCATCAGTTTGGGGGTGAAAAACAATGTTGAAGTGAAGTTGTGACCCCAAAGCTTCTTGAAAAGATGTCCAAAATTGAATGGTGAATTACGTACCTTAATCTAATATAATTGACAATGAAACTCCATGTAAAGATACAACCTGATCTAGGTACAACTAGGCATATTGAGAAGCTGAATAAGTTGTCTTCACTAGAAGAAAATGGACACTCTTAGTCAAGTGACCTACAATCACCCAAATGAAATCATACCCCTTTGGAGTCTTGGGTAACCCAATAAGAAAGTCTATAGTCACTCTTTCCTATTTCCACTTAGAAATCTCTATATTCTGGTGCAAGCTTATGGACCTTTGGTGTTCAGCTTTCACTTGTTGGCATATGAGACATATAGAACAATTTCTATTATGTTTTATTTCATTCCTTCCCACCAATAACCCATTCTAAGATCTTGATACATCTTATTGCTACTAGGATGCATAGCATAAGAAGATGAGTGAGTTGTGTGCATGGGTTGTTGTTGTAGATTAAAAACTTTAGGTACCTATGTGCGACCAAAAAAAGTTAAAGCCCCTTTTTCATTTCTTGACAAGCCAGATTCAAGCTCTTTCTCTATTTTATTTAACAATCTGCCCAAGTTCACATCCTGACCCTATGCAATGATAATTTGATCAATCAATGGGAACTATACTTGCACATGAGCCATAAATACTCTAGGTTTTGTTATCTGTAGTTGAGTTCCACTAGCTTCTACCTCATGTATTTTCTAAATAATCAGTCTCCTTTGAACCTCAATGTGAGTAAGGCTTCCAACAGACTTCCTACTCAATGCATCTGCTACCATAATGGCCTTACTCAGATTATACAAAATGGAGCAATTATAATTTTTATTAACTCCATCCAATGGCATTGCCTCAATTTCAACTTCTTCTGCTCATAGATATACTTAAAACTTTTGTGATCTGTGTAAATTTCACATTTCTTTCCATATAGATAATGGCGCCAAATCTTCAAGGCAAACACTACTGTAGCCATCTCCAAATCATGGGTGGGATAGTTTTGCTCATGCTTCTTGAGTTGCCTTAATGCATAGGCTATAACTTTACCTTGTTGCATTAAAACACACCCAAAACCAATCCTGGAGGCATCATAATAAATGGAGTAGTTATTGCCACTGGTGGGTCAGGCCAACACTGGTGCCGTAGTCAAGCACTTTTTAAGTCTTTGGAAGCTTGCTTTACATGATTTTGACCATTTGAATTTAGCATCCTTTTGAATTAACTTGGTTAGGGGAGCCAAAATTTGAGAGAAGTCTTTCATAAAATGGAGGTGGGTCTAGGCTAGTTTTGAATTGCTTCTACTTTTTTGGGATCTACACTAATACTTTCTTTTGAAACCACATGTCCCAGAAAAGCTACACTGGTTAACTAGAACTCATATTTTGAAAATTTAGCATAAAGTTAGTGCTCTTTAAGAGTTTACAACACCAATCTTAAATGTTATTCATGAGTTTGGTCATTAGGGGAATATACTAAAATATCATTAATGAACACAATCACAAATTAGTCCAAAAAAGGTTTGAAGATCTTGTTCATCTATCCATGAAAGCTATGGTGGCATTGTTCAATACAAAAGACATCACCAATAATTCATAATGACCATACCGAATATGAAAGGTAGTCTTTGGAATGTCCTTCTTTCAAATTCATAGCTGGTGGTAGCCTAATTGTAAGTTAATCTTGGAAAAGTATTGAGCACCTTCGAGTTGATCAAATAAGTCATCATTTCTAGTCAATGGGTACTTATTCTTCACTGTGACTTTATTCAATTGCCTATAATCAATACATAATCTCAAAGTTTCATCCTTTTTCTTTATAAACAGCACTGATGCTCTCCATGGTGACTTATTGGGATGAATAAAACCCTTGTCTAACAAATCTTATAATTGCACCTTCAACTCTTTCAATTTAGTTGGTGCCATGTAGTATGGGGGAATGGAAATGGGATCAGTCCCAGGAATCACATCAATGCAAAATTCAATTTCTCGTTTTGGTGCCATTCTGGGTAGTTCTTCTAGAAATACATCTAGAAAATCCCAAACCACCGACACACTTTCTACTTTCAATACCATTGCTTCAGTGTCCAAGATGAAAGCTAAATGAGCCTTACATCCCTTTTTAATCATTTTACTGGCACATAGGGTAGAAATTAGATTGATGGAGACATCACACCTGTCTCCCTAGAGTACAAGGACCTCTCTATCTAGTATGTGAAAGCTGACTAACTTATTACAACAATCAACACATAATGCATGCGTTGATAACCAATCCATTCCTAAAGTGACATCAAAATCTACCATGTCTAATACAATTAAGTTAGTAGGCAAAACTATTCCATAAACATTAATATCACAAGAAGAAATCATATCATAGGTTGTTAATAACTGCCCTAGAGGAGTAGATACCAACAGTTGTGACTCCAAAGGTAGTTGAGGTTTCACAAGTTGCATAGCCAGATAAGTAGACACAAAAGCGTATGTTGCACCTAAATCAAATAAGATATAAGTTAAAATAAAGTCAACCATCAAGGTACTTATGACCACAACATCTGCAACCTGCATATCATGCCTCGCCAAGGTGAACATTCTCACAATAGCTCTTTGACCGCTACCATAGCCTCTACTAGTAGAACTCCTACCTCTCTCTCTAGTGACAGAATTAGTCATGGGATGCCTCATGGGTGGTGGAACTTGAGGTGGAGTACTTCTAGATGCACTAGTGGGTCCAGTGCCAGCAGGTGAAATAGAAGTGGAAAGGCAGTCTCTCACTAAGTGGCCTACCTAATCACATCCATAACAAGCTCAAGTTCTTTGCTTATAAACCCCTGAATGAATTTTCCCATAGTTTTGACATAGAGCTAAGGTAGGTTGACTAAAACTGGATCTCATGAGAGGGCAATAATCAAAGGCAATAGCACTTGAAGGCCTTCTCCTTTGAGTATCCCCACCTGAACACTATGATAAAAGGGGTACCTCAGGTCTCCAATAAGATTGTGCACTAGAAGCTGCAGATGATTGTCCTCTAAATTCTCCACTAGTGCTATAAGATTTAGACCTCTTTCTTGAACTGCCTGAGCCTCTCTCCTTTCCTAAGATCTCACTTCCAACTCAATACCCTGGTTGTATACTTACTCATATGTAGTGTTCTCTGTGACCAATATGACATTGAAATATCGATCATTAAGACCATTGACAAATTTCCATGCTTTTTCTTGTTTTATGGATATCATATTGTCGGTAATAGAGAAAGGTGGAGAAACTGAGCAGCATACTCTGAGACTAACAATTCTCTTTGTCTTCGATACTAAAACTCCTATAATTTGGCATATCATTGTCTTGGGGGAAAAATTATTACAGCAAAGCTATGCAAAACATTTCCCAGGTATTCGCCTTATCTCCCGTGGACCTATGACTTTCCCAACCTTGGTACCAAGCGGCTGTAGAACCATCTAGCTGAAAATTAATCAGCTGTACATGTACATCCTCTAGACATCTCAAAACTTACAACAATTTCTCAATCTAATTTAGAAATTCAAGAGGATCCATAGCTGACCCGATGCTCAGAAATCTAGAAGGATGAAGCTTTTGAAATTCTCTCAAATAATTGAAAAGGTTTATAGCAACTAGAGTGGCAGGAGGTGGAAGGGGTGGAGGCATCTAAGTCTCTAGCCTCCCTTCTTGTCTTTACACTTCCTGTTGAGTCAATCTATTCATGAATTCAATTATGACTTTCTTTAAATCTATAGCCCATGCTAGGGTGTCTGAAGAAGAGGGACCAACTAAAACCCCAAAGGTGGAAGGAGCTTCATATTCAAATTTAGAATTTCTGGCTACACCTCTTCTTGTGTAACATTGCCTTGGCCTCTAGCATAGCCTCGGCCTCTTAGTCTACCCTAGCCCCAAGGTAATGATTGAGAAGAAGATGGCTCATGGGAAGTTTCTTTAAACACTTCTTCATATCAGTGTCTGGGTAGAGGTTAGATTTTAGGCGGCATTGTCCTATTATTAAACAAGAATATTTGTTTTAGGAAAGATTCAAACACAATGATACATGTAGGATTAAAAGAATTTGGCAATGCAAAGATTTTCAACATATTCATGGTGTGGATATCAACATATCCTCATTCACGTGTCATGCTCCCAGGTGCACTAACATAAACTAGGTATGCCTATCTCATCATGGCAGTTGGAGACTTCTATCATGCACCTAAATCCTAGACTAGGCTTTATACCAACTTTATCACACCCCAATCCATGGAACATGACCGGTGTAAAAGGTTACTGTTAAGAAACCTCATACAAGGCTGACAATGCAAAATATATTGAAGACTCACAATTTCTTATATACATATTCAAACATTTATATGACAATTCTTCTGAAAATATGATAGAATTTTCTCTATTTATCAGACTTCCAAGCATAAGGCTTATACCAATAAAAAGGGCTGCATGTCTATCATAACCTGTACAGCATTACAACACAATGCAATGGCCTAGATTACACAGTCTATATCCTACTAGGCATCTAGCAACTAAAACACATGCGAACATAATCCTACCAACTGCCATGATTTTTTACCAAGCATATACCTTTATCCTTCGTAGAAGTGATCCCTCCGATCAAGGAGCAAATCCTATATCAGTGTGGGGTGGAAGGATGGTAGGTGTATCATAGGGCTCTGAAAAACATTGAAAGAGAGGAATGAGTTTCATAGAAACTCAGTGAGTAGACAATCCCATAAAAACCAAAATCTTGTATATAAATTATATTCGAAAGTATAAAGCCATGAAAATAAACTTACCCGCTTAAACATCAAAATCCCACAATAAGTTTGGATGCTTCAATCATCAAGAAAGTAAGTAATTGAAAATATAATATTCAATAACATGAAAATAAGCATCAAATATGCTATTATGAAACATATATTCATCATGGCGTAAATATAAGAGAAAGTCAATAAACTTTCTAAAATAAATGTCAATGCTCAATTAATTAAAACACTCAATTGGAATTCTAAAGGAAAATTCCCAAAGGTAACTATACATCATAAACATAACATTACAGCATTGCCCTAATCCATCCAAACATCATCATAATCTAACCAATACGCTTATAAATTATTCTATTCACAAGTGCACTTAAGGTTACTAATGAATTTCTAGTGGATCTAGGACCTCATCAATAAATCTTCATATCATAAAACGCAAATCATCAATTCCAACAACACAAATCAAGGTAAAATACATAACTTGATCATGGCTAATCATATTCATATACACATACAACTTACGAACAAACTTTCGAAACCATGTTAATATATAGGAAAATCTCATTTTTCAAAAGAAATCATAATATTCTATATAATAAAAACATTATATATTTGTAAATGGGATTTATCAAGAGAGAAGGATTATCCACTCAGCTTAGACACTCCTTAGGATGATCTAATTATCACTCAAGGTGCTAAATCAGCCCACTTAGAGAAATCAAGTTATTCAACCTAGTTAGTGTAATCAATGTTAAAATTTGCATTTGAACTTAAATTTGAGGTTTTTTTAGCTCAGTACACTACCAAATATTAATATTAGACTTCAATATTTAAGCTGAACTTTCAAGGTCAAGTAACAAAATCACTTACTTGGGTTTTTCCAATTGAAACTCCAAATTTTTGGTGTTAGTGTGCTAGATCCTTCAATAGCAGCTTCACTAAAGCAAAATAACAAGGAAAATTTTACCTTGCTTCAGCTTTGCACAATTAGGGTTTTAGGTAAACCATCTTGAAAACTTGATGTAGTTAAGCTATAAAATAAATTCGATGATTTAAGAATACTCACCAACTTTCAAAGTGCAGGTGAATAGCTCAGTCAAAGCTAGATCGTCACCAGTGAGCCAATATGGGTTGCTCGTCGAACTAGTCGAAGGAGAAAGGATGAAACTGCTATGAGCTGGGCTATTGTGAAGGAGTCATTAAGGGAGAAAGGAAGGTAGCCGAAGCTTGCTAGTCGATGTTTAGAGGAAGGATGAAGAAAGAATGGTGATTGACGAAGCAAAGGAAGAAAAAGACACAAGGGAAAATTTTTTGGGCTAAACAGTGCGTACAAGGGATGAAGAAGCTGCTGGGAAGTTTATAACACAAACTGAAATGGGGAAATTTATGATTTGATCCCATTGATTTTTCAGTGTCTTAAAAAAGGTTCTCCTAAAAAAGGAAAATTTTCATTTCAATAGCAACAAACTTTTAAACCTTTCCACTTTTGTCCCCCTGAAATTATTTTCTATTTATTTTTATCATTATATTTCCTTAAGGTATTACACAACATGCCCAAGGACTTTCCTTCTTGAGGAATTGAGACTGCTTAGGGATCTTTCTTTCCTATGGACTCTTAAGATTCCCTAGAGACTTTTCTTCTTCAAGGAGTCTTGAAATCTATAATGACTATCATCTTAATCATTCATCTTGACTATTCCTGGTTGTTAGATTTCATCCAACCCTCTATAAAAGCCAAGTTGGTTCTCTTGATGGTGACCTCTATATTTCGTTGCTATGTGCCCTAGCTGTTGTCATTTGCCACCCATTTCTCTAGCACTCTTTCTTGGTTTCTTGGTTACATTCCTACTTTTTGCATGTAAATTTTCACATTTTATTCTATTTTGCATGTTTTAGCCTTCTTTTTCTTAACTTCTTCAAAATGCGCCAAGAATAGAGGTTTTTCTTTTAGCGACTATGCTTCTTATGACTTTATCCTTCTCCCCAAATCGTATTGGAAAAGCCATCTGTCATGCCTCAATCCATGGAATGTGACTGACGTAGAGGTCACCATCAGAAAATCCCCTACAAGCCTTACAATGCAAATAACATACCAACGACTCTCTATTTCATCAATCCACAATGAAATATTTATATATGGCTACACGCCTACCACAACTTGTACAATGTTACAACAAATACAATGGCTCTGACTATACAATCTATATCCTACTGGGCATCCAACAATCATACATAATACATGCATATGCAATCCTACCAGCTACTATTGATTTTTCATCATTTATATACCTTTATACTACACAAGAAAAATTTACTCAATCAAGGAGCAGATCCCTTATGTGTGTGGTGGAGGAGTGGTAAGAGAATCCTAAGGCTCTGAAAAATAAGGAAAAGAAAGGGGTGAGTTTCATAGAAACTCAATAGTAAACAATCACATGATCACCTAAAATCCTATTTATAAATCATGTTCAAAAGTATATACATATATGTAAATATAGCCATGAAGATATGCTTACCCGTTCAACATTCATAATCTTAAAATAAATTCAAAAACTATCATTCAACAAGAAAATCAAGTAATTGAAAACATGATATTCCACAACATAATAATAAGTATCAAAATATGCTACCTTGAAAATATGCTCATCATTACGTAATATGAAAGAAAGTCAATAAAGATTTCTAAAAGTTATCAATACTCAATATGACAAAATAAA
>JANHAO010018038.1:0-13758 GCA_026873985.1 Saraca asoca
TTGTTTGAAAACTTTTGATTGAAAAACTCATTTTAAGTGATTTATTTTACCTCACTGTAAGTTGTTTTAAAATTATAATTGAGCAATTTAAATGAGATTTCAATTACAAAAGATCCTAAGAAATTAAAGAAAAACTTAGAACTAATATAGATGCTTTGTTAAGGTTTGTGAAATCCACACACATCCTCCAGCCCCTAGTGGCCTTCTTTACCAAGACTATGTTTACCAATCAAGTGGTGTGTGAAATCTCCCTGATGAACTTTGCATCCAACAACTTATCCACCTCCTCCTCTATCCCTTTCTATCATTTAGGGCCATGGTTCCTTTTTTTTTTTCTATTGAACGAGCTTGGCACTTTGATCAATCGATAGCCTATGACAAGCCACTTATGGATCAATCCCTGACATATCAACAGACATCCATGCAAACACTTCGCTATAATTTTGCAATAGTTCTAAAAGCCAATCCTAGTCTTCCCCTGTCAAGTCTGCCTTAATTTTTACCATTCTCTCATCATTGTCTCTGAAGATTCATACTTCCTCCACTTCTGAGCCTAACTCTAGTTGGCCATGATTATCCTGCTAAACGTCAAGCAGTGCAACATTTATCATCTAACATTCACCTAACTTTCCATCATTTGGAATTGACTTCATCTCACCCTTGCCACCTAAAATTTTAGCTAAACTCACCTTATAACACTTTCAAGCAACCTACTAATTAGCTCACACCTCTACAATTCATCCTTCCATTGGGAATTTCATCAGTAAATAAGGAGTAGAGACAATAGCTCCTACATAATTCAAAGATAGTCAACCAAAGATAGCATTGTAAGTGCTATTGGGCATTGCCACCATAAGGAATGTAACATCCAAATTCTTCATTAATGGCCATGTCCCTAATGCCAATCTGAGGGTCACTATTCCCTTCACTTACACCTATCCTCCAGTGAAACCTACCAACACACCCATGTAAAGTTTATACATACTATGGGGAATATTCAAAGCATTAGCTATATGCAAATAAAAGTTGTTAGCAAAACTTCCTTGGTCTACCAATATTCTCTTAATAATGAAGTTGTGCAATAGAGCTGAGATAACCATTGGATGATCCTTATCAATCTCCCTAACATCTCTTTTTGTAAAACAAATTGGCTCATACTACTCTTTTCTTTGCTTTTTTGTTACAACCACTACTACTTTGATATGCCTTTTCCTAGCATTACCAGAGGTTCTCCTCTCGCAAATCCTCTAGCTATTATTTCTATCATCCCTAAGATGGGGGAAGTTGACTCAATCTGCTTATTATCTAATTGACTAGGGCACAGAGACCACTCCCTTTCTTGCCCCACCATTCTTCCCTACTCCTTTCTAAAACTTCTTGTATTTTGACAAATGGCCCCTCTTTATCAGTGCTTCAATCTCATCCTTCAAGGTGACACATTTGTTAGTGTTGTGACCATAATCTTGATGCAACTTGCAAAACTTAGGTTTATCTGCTAAAGGGAACTTCCTATGCTTCTGTGGTGGAAACTTCATAAGCTCACTTGCTTGTACATCTTACACTATGCTACTAATTAGGGCATTCAACAATTTCTATCTATCAAGTTGGCCTCATGAGGGCCCTCTCTCCTACTTAGAAGGCCTATCTTTAGAAGGTGTGCCATCTGATTATGTATGTTCTACCTATTGCTGAGTTATCTCAACTTCCTCTACATTAATGTATTTTTCCACCCCAACCAAGAGTTTTGAAAGGGAGATGGCAGGGCACTTAGCTAAAGAGAGGGAAAAATGTCCTGAATAAAAGTCTATGCTAATATGATGAATGGCCACCCCTTCATTAAGATCCTTGTTGTCTAGTGCCAAAGCATTAAAGCAAGCTAAGTATTCCTTTAGAGTCTCTCATCATCCCTACTGGAAGTTAACTAGAGTAGCTGAAGTCTTCCTTAGGGCTAGGCTAGTAGCAAAATGTGTGGAGAATGCTTCTGCAAGCTAGCAAAAATTGTTCATCAACTATGGAGGCAAGTTGGTAAACCACCATAAACTAACTTTCTTAAGAGTGATGGAGAAAGCTCTACACATTATAACATCCAGAGCACTAGAGAGTAACATCAATGCCCAGAAAGCTTCCAAGTGCTCTTGAGGATCAGTCATCCCATCATACGATTCTATATGTGTTAGTGATTTGAAGTAGGTAGGCAATGGAGTGGCTATGACAACTACAAAAAATGGATGATTCTCCTCTTGGTAAGAGGATAACTATCTAAAAGTTTGGGTGAGATCCATGATATGGTTAAGTGGATCATAAGGCTCATGAGTATAGAGCATATGATGGTGAACCTCCTCTATCTGTAGTGGGGTAAAAGAAACATTAGGGACAAACAGCCCTATGGAGGTCTGAACTTGGGAAGTTTGTAGAAGATGCAAATATGGGTTTGAAATCAAATGATCAATAGTTACCATGGGCAAAGTGAGGGTTGGAATAGAAAGCTATTGTTGCAAGGGTGGTGTAGGGGTAATTGGAGTTATTGAGGTTGCTAAAGTTCAGGCATGTGATTTGGTGGAGCTGTTTGTGGCATGATTAAGTTAACTTCTTGGAAAATAGGAGTTAGAGAGGTAGGAGGTGGTAGAGGCAAAGTGGATTGCACTCGAGCACAATAGAAGGCATCCAATTCTTCACGTAACTGACACACTTGCTTCACCAATACATCGTGCTGAAGCTTGATAGTAATCCAGTGAGCCTTCTCTACCATCGAATTTCTGTGGTGATCACTTCTGGTTCACTCATGACAATAATGTTCATCTAATGATAGAGTTCAAGAAGTTTGTGAATGAGATTAACAAGACATTATGGTGGCGAGGAAAGTCATAGATGGTGCCAAATGAAACTTATGTTACTCTAATAAGATGCTGTTGACGGTGGATTTTGGTTCAATCGGAATCCGGCCAACAGAGGGGATTCTTTGAGGACCTGAGTCGTTCTCTAGTCATTGAGACGGGGAAAGGGTATTGAATGGCAGGAGAAAAAAAGGAAAAAAGGGGGAGAAATGTGCAAGGTTTAATATGGTTCGGCCAAATTCGAACGGCACCGGACCCTACATCCACGAAGATATTTTTATTGTATTGAAGAAGTGTTTACAGAGCTTTTGCTAGAGTTTCTACTAGTTTTCATGTCTGCTTTCATCT
The DNA here is from genome assembly GCA_026873985.1 of Saraca asoca. NCBI lineage: Eukaryota > Viridiplantae > Streptophyta > Magnoliopsida > Fabales > Fabaceae > Saraca > Saraca asoca. The sequence goes on from JANHAO010018038.1 coordinate 3,183, forward strand.
CCCTTTATAATGACTCTAGCCCCGCCCCCTCCCCCCAATTTATAGAAGCATGGAGGGGTACAAATGGGACTAAATTAATTGTACATCTATTACATCAAATATTAAATATACAAGACTACCTAGGATACTAGGGACTGGCTTCTGCAGGCTTCCTTCTGCAAGTGAGACCTATTGGTCATATTTGCAGAATGGTGATGCAAGTTGTTTGCTAGCTTTATGCCTAACTTCCGTGAGCTTCTGACTGAACAAGGCTATGTTGCTGCAGGCTTGAGCCTACATGTCAAAGGTGTCACTGGTCCCTGACTTCGAGCTCAGGTCTTCTACGAGCTGAGGGCTTTTATATAACAATTTGGTGAACTCGTTGTTGAGTCATATTCAACTTTCCCTGGGCTCTTGCCAGCCCACTGCACAGCTCCAATTTCTATTGATATCAGATGCTAACTTAAAATCAGTATCTGTGCTTAATCACTAACATGTAAAGTAATGATTAGAAGTTTGAAGCTTTCTTGGTTGAGCAAAATCCATTTTACAATGCTCTTAACTCCATGCCAAAACTTGCCATAATTTGTAATATTATATTGTGCCATACATTAGGGACATTTCATTCTTGCTTCTTCAAATATATAAGAACATATGGGAGTGAAATAATAAATAAATTTATAATTTTTAAAAGAGAATGGGTTGTTACTAAAAAAATAAATTAAAAGGGTAAGTAAAAGAAGAAACTGAGTTAAAAATGCCAATTGTTTGATTTTGAAGCTTGCTAAATGGGAAATAAGAAATAAAGAGTCCTAAATTCTCACTTAGTTCCTACAGACATCCTAAAATGGCCTACAATCTTAAACTGCTCATGAAAAGATAGGACACAGCTTCTATTATTGATACCTCATAATTAAATACTTCCAAAGAGATGAGAAATTATAAATTAAGCTTCTCGTCCAACACCCACTTTTTCCATTCATACCTCAATTGTCCTACTCTCTTCTTTCTACTCTCTCATGGACGCCACTTTTTTCTAACCTATCTCATGGCCTTCTCATTATCCTATTAGGTAACTCTCTTTATATCAAACCAATATTATGTCAACTTTTTAACTCTTGTTTCCAATTTTATTATCAAATTGTAGGTAATGTGGTTTTAGTTACAATTTTCACAATTAAGAATCGTTGCAATTACGCAATGTGGCCTGGAACTCTTTCTACAACAGTGTTGTTAAGAAATAAAGAGAATGAACAAATTAGTAACATAGAAACATAGGTTTGGTTTTTGCGAATAAATGCATCATCTTCATTAACAAGGAGAATTATACTATATATGATATAGCCTAAAATAGTCTATAATCTTTAAAAGATCGACCTAAGCCAATCAATCATCCTAGTTGGAATCAACTAGCATATGGTTTGGCCTAGACCAACCGACAAACCACACTTGGTTGATCGACCCAGTCGCAAAACTTGACTAATGGAAAGCTTTGTGAGCCAACTGCCTAACTGACACATTACAAAAGCTGTAATCAAGCCTACATGAACAATATGACAGCAATAACTACTTCGCAAGAATCCCACTAATGGTACCAATATGCTAAAAACATGTGGTAGCACTCCATTTGTCTAAAAGTAAGTTAGTTAGCACATTCAACCCCTATAAATACTGAGAGGTATTCCTTATTCAGATCTATCTTGACTACTCTATTGAAACTCTACTAAAATACTGACTTAATCATCTGAGCGTGCTCATCAGACCACTTCCATCATGTGCAGCTAACCTTGCTGTGCTTGTAAGTTATTCTTCAATTTCACTTGGCTTTGCCGATCAACCTCACTAGTCAAAGAGTTTCATTTAATGTCATCTGTGCTTTCTTAGCCACCATTATGTCTTGCTACTCTCATTCACACTCTTCTTAAGCTCCATCGTCAAATTGACATTGTTGTCCTAAGCAGGCTAGAGACAATCACTATAGATATTAGATGATAGAGGAGGCTCATCAGATCACTATCGAGCTCAAACGCCATGCACTGGCGAAGCAGGTTCACTAGTTGCACAAAGAGTTGGATGCCTTTCATTAAGTTAGATGCCTTTCACCGTGCTCGAATGCAATCCACTCTGCCTCTACTGCCTCTTGTCTCTCCAAGCCTTGTTCTCCAAGAAATTGCCTAATCACTTTATCTCTATAGTAAATAACTCCACTCCACCGTATTCCTAAGCCCTAGCAATTTTAGCTACCTCCTGCACCATCTTTGCAATAGCAGCCTTTAATCCCTACCGCCACTCTACCAATGACAACCATTGCACATCTATTCTTAAACCCCTACCTCCACCTCCCACAAACTTCCCAATTTCAAACTCCAATAGAACCACTTATTCCTAATGTTTCCTTTGCTCTGTTGTAGATAGTTGACATCTACCACCATATTATCCATACTCATAAACCCTATGACCCATTCAACCCTACCATAGACCTCATCAAAACCTTCAGGTAGTTATCTTATTTCCAGAAGGAGAACTATGCATTTTTAGTGGCTAGTGATGGCTGCTACCCTACTTACTTACTTCAAACCACTAACACACTTAAACTTGCATGATAGAACAATAGACTCATAAGAGCACCTAGAAGCATTTCAAGCATTCATGGTAGTATCTAGTGCTCCAAACACTATCATGTGTAGAGCCTTTTCTACCACCCTTAAGAAAGTTAGCTTGTGGTGGTTTACCACCCTAGCTCGATAGTCAATGACAATTTTTGTTAGCTTACTAAGGCATTTTCTATACACTTTGCTACAAGCCAAGCCCTTAGGAAAACATTGACTGCTTTGTTTAATTTTTAGCAAAGGCAGCGTGAGACCCTTAAGGAGTACCTAGCTTACTTCAATGCTTTGGCATTAAACATCTAGAACCTTAGCAAGGGGGTGGTCATTCATCAGATTAGCATGGGCCTTCACTCAGGGCATTTTTCCCTTTCCCTAGCCAAACACCCTACTGTCTCCTAGGGCTAAAAAATACATTAATGCTAAAGAAGTTGAGATTGCTTGGTGATAGGTGGAGCAAACACAATCTGATAGCATGCCTCCTAGGGAAAGACCTTCTAAAAGAGAGAAAAGACCTCCTCAAAGATAGTTTAAAGGTATGAATTATTGAATGCACCGATAAGCAATATAGTACAAGATGTCCAAGCAACTGAGTTGATGAAGTTCCCTCCACAAAAACATAAGAAATTCCCCCCAATAGACAAATCCAAGTTTTGTAAATTCCATTGGGACTATAGGCTTAACATCGATGAGTGTGTCACCCTGAAAGATGGAATTGAAGCACTTATAAGGCAAGGGCATCTATCAAAGTATAAAAAATTTCATGTGGAAGAGGGGAAGAAGGAAGAAAGAGAAAGGGAACACTCCCCAAGTCATAATTAGTCAAATGGCTAACAAGTTAAACCAACCTCCCCATCTTGGGAACAATAGAAATAATCACTGGAAGTTTTACTAGAAGGGGAGCTTCTAGAAATGCAAGGGAAAAAACACTTGAGAGCAATAATGAAAGTGAGGTAAAGAAAAGAAAAGAGTAGTATAAGCTAATTTGCTTTATAAAGTAAGACTTCAGCAAATTGACAGGGATCACGATAATCTAATGGTTATCTCCACTCTATTACATAACTTCATTGTCAAGAGGATACTTATTGATCAAGGAGGTTTTGCTAACATTTTATATTTACATATCGCTAATGCTTTAAATATTCCCTAAAGCATGTATAAACCTTACGCATGTGTTTTAGTTGGCTTCATAAAAGGGAAAGTGCAAGTAGAAGGAATAGTGACTCTTAGGCTGACCTAAGGAACTCGACCATTGATAAAAAATTTAGACATCACATTCCTTCTGGTGGCAACTCCTAATAATGCTTATAATGCTACCTTGGGGTGGCTTTCCCTAAATCAAGTTTGGGCTATTTTCTCTACCCTCCACTTACTGATGAAGTTCCTTGTAGAAGGAGGAATAGGGTAGGTATAGGCTAACTAGCAGGTTGTTCAAAAATGTTATATGGCGAGTTTGGCCAAGACTACAGGTAGCATTAGTGAAGTAAAGCCAACACCCATCAATAAGAAGAATAGCAAATATCAGATAGTAAATGCCACATTACTCAATGTACAATAGGATAATCCTAGCCAGCCAGAGCCAAGTTCAGATATAAAAAAAAGTGTAGATTTTTAGGGACAGTGATAAGAGAATAGTCAAAATTAAGGCAAATTTGCAAGTAGTAGATAGGGATTGATCGATAAAGCTCCTGCAAGCATATATTAAAGTATTTGCCTCAACACCTGTTGACATGCCGCTAGCCAAAACTTGTCAATTGATGCATGCATCAAGCCTATATAGTAGAAAAAAAGAAACCATGGTCTTAAACTACAAATAGTGGTAAAGGAGGAAGTGGATAAATGCTAAGTGTGGGATTCATTAGAGAAATCCCACTCACCACGTGATCAGCAAATGTAGTCTTAGTGAAAAAGGTTACCGAGGGTAAAAAATGTGCATAAACTTCACAGACCTTAACAAAGCATGCCCAGAAGATTCATATCTATTCTCAAATATTGATCAATTATTGGATAGTGTTGCAGGCTTTAAGATCCTTAACTTTGGAGATGCATCTTCAAGATATAACCAATTGAAGATGCATCCTGATGATAAGAGTAAGACAGAATTGATAACTAACTAAGGGACTTTCTGCTATAAGGTTATGTTGTTTAGCTTGTAGAATGCAAGGGCAACATATCAAAAAATGATGAACAAGGTTTCTGTGAACAAATAGACAAAAATATGAAAGTGTATGTTGATGACAAGATAATTAAATCAATAAGTTTGGAGTAGCAATGGCAGGATCTTAAAGAGACTTTTGGGACCTTAAGGAAGTTTCAAATGAGGCTAAATCTAAAAAAGTGTGTGTTTAAGGTGAAGGCTAGAAAATTCTTAGGGTTCACAATTATCGAGTAGGGTATTGAAGCTAACCCATCCAACTGCCAAGCCAGAGCCCAACAACTCTAAGGAAGGTGTTGATGCTTAATGGAAAGGTCACTACCCTCGTGCGCTTTATATCTAGGCCTATTGATAAACATGCTCCTTTCTTTTAGTTGCTTAAAAATATTAAAAATTTTGAATAAACTAATGATTGTTAACAAGCTTTCCAATATCTGAAATAGTTTTTGGCCACACCGCCTATACTTACTTGGCTGGAGCTAAGGAAAACACTATATATATATATATATTTAGCAGCAACCACAGAAGCAGTAAGCTCAGTGCTCATCCAAGAATCTAGAAGGGAATAAAAACCAATGCACTTCACAAGCTATACACTACACAATGCTAAAGTAAAGTACCAGAAGATAGAGAAATTAGCATTCACCTTGCTGACAGTGTCTAGAAAGTTATAGCCTTATTTTTAAAGCCATCAAATTGTTGTTCGAATGGACACTCCAATTCAATACATTTTATAAAAACCTGACCTAGTAGGATGATTGGTAGCTTAGGCAGTAGAGTTGTTAGAATATAGACTCATTTATAAAGCTAGGAAAGCAGTAAAGGCTTAAGGACTAATAGATTTTGTGGTCAAATTGGCAAGGACAAAGGAGGCTAGATTGGAAGGCCCAGCATGTACACTGTATATGGATGGCTCATCGAATAATAAAGGTAGTGAAGCAAGGTTAATCTTAGAAGGGCCTACTTAGTCTTAGAATATTCACTAAAATTTGACTTTATGGAAACAAATAATCAAGCAAAGTATAAAACATTGATAGCTAGATTGAAGTTAGCAAAAGAAGTAGGGGTGCAGTCTCTAAAAGTCATGAGTGATTCTTAACTAGTAATTGCTCAAGTTAGGGGAAATTATGAAGTGAAAGAGCTAACACTAGTAAGATATGCTAGCATAGCTAAGAGTCTATTGAAAGAATTCAATTTTGAACTGACAAGGATCCTAAGGGAAGAAAACAAATGTGCATATGCATTAGCCAATTTAGCTAGTGTTAAAACAGCAATAAACAACATAATGATAATTCAAAAGGCATTGCAAGCTCCTTGCATAGATAAGGTGATGTGTTTAGAGCTAGAAGAGCCATGGTTAACCCCAATCATGATATTCTTAGAGGAAGAATGACTACCAAAAGGTAAGAAAAAGACCAAGAAGGTTAAACATAAAGTAGCACACTTTTTTGTGGAAGTAGGGCAATTATATAAGAAGAGTTTCTCCCTTCCATCGCTATAGTGGTTTTATGGATGTAGGGCAGCTATATAAGAATAGTTTCTACCTTCCATCACTATAGTGTCTGCTACTAAATGAAGCCAATAATGTTTTAAGGGAGATTTATGAAGGCATTTGTGGGTCTCATGTGGTAGGAGTAGTAATCATACTAAAGGCCATTCAATCAGTGTATTTTTGGTCAAAAATAAAGCAAAATGCCTTAGAACTTGTATGAAGCTATGAAAAATGCCAAAGGTTTATAAAAGTACAAAGAAAATCGACAGTCAAATAAATGTTCATCTTCATTTCCTAGCTGCTCAACCAATAGGGCATCAACCTACTAGGGCCTTTCCCAGTCACTACTAGTCTATAAAGTATATAATAGTGGTGGTGGATTACTTTACCAAATGGATAGAGGCAAAAACTCTCACAACCATACTTCTAATAATGCACAAAAATTCATTTGGAAAAATGTCATTTCTAGGTAAAACTTCTAAAAACATAAACTTTGATATAAGAAGCATGCTAATAGTATCTTTTAGGTATGGCCTTCCCATAATAATCATATCTAATTATGGAAAGTAGTTTGCTAGTGGTCACTTTCAAGACTTCTGCCGAAGGTTCATACATATTTATACATCTATTATAAAAGTATGAATCTCACATATTTCAAAATGAAAGTTAGGGATCAAACGAAAGTTCACTTCTGTTGAGTATCCTCAATCAAATGGGCAGGCTGAACTAGTAGATAGGATCATCCTTGAAAGACTACATAAAAGATTAGATAAAGCAAAAGGAAGATGGGTCAAAGAGTTACCAAGCATCTTATGGCCTTATAAACCACAGTGCATTTAGTTATTGATGAAACTCCCTTTATGCTTACATATGGGAGTGAGGCCATACTCCTAGTAGAGCTCAGACAATACTTTGAATGAAGAGAGCAGTATGAGTTACAAAAAATGAAGATAGAAGAAGAGAAGAACTTGACAAGAAGAGCAAGACAAGAAAGATAGATCAACTCTAAAATAAGTTATATAAAAGCAAAGATCACCAAATTTGCAAATAAAAGAGTAAAGAGTAAAGCATTTGTCAAGGAAGATTTAGTTAGACCATAAAAAGTGCAAATTGAAAGAAAACTAGCAACTGTGTGGGAAAGGTCATTCCAAGTGCAAGAAAGTCTCTTTAACAGTGCCTATCACCTAAAAGCTATTTAAAGGAAACCCCTTCCTCAAGCATGGAATGCAACACACTTGAAGAAATATCATGTATAGATTTAATCATGTATCCAAGATAGTGAAATGAAAGTGAAAAAATACATCATATGTTTCTTAAAAAAATAAGCAGATCTCTCAAAATAAATCAAAGCCTGGGTAGATCCCTTAGCATAAATAAAAAACCTGAGCATATCTCTCAGTCCAAATATAACAAACCAAGTAGATCCCTTGGTATAAATCAAAGTTAAAAGTGAAGCAAGTCCCTTAGCAATAATAAAAGACTAAGCAAGCATCACAATACTAAGATTCAAAACACGATGTTTGAATGCTGGTAAAAAAATCAAAGAATTTGGATGATTGACAAGCTAATGAAAACTAATTATAGAGCCTGATGTGAAAGTTGACAAATATTATGGCCCACAAGAGTTCATCCATTATTCCATTAAAAGGCCTATCAGCTTAATCTGTACATATGTAAAAAGAAAGAATGGGCACATGAAAAATTACACTAGCCCTTTGGAGGTAGAAAAGATCAACAGAATAGAGAGATATTGCCTGTTAGAGGCTCATTCGAATGAAAAGCTCTATAAAAGGATAGCCGACGTGAATGTGTGCATATAAGTATTGTGCAGAAGATAAGCAAATAGGTATTATGCAAAAAAATGGGCAAAGTGAATCCATGGTCATTTAGCCTTTTTTATACGAAGAAAAAAATACAACAAGGTAGTGATAAGGTGATTGAAGAAAAGGCCAAGCAAAATTCATAAGAGGATAGTAGTCACTCAAGTCATTCCCATAAGCTTATTCCTTAAGCATTTCTTACAAGATCTCATCCAAAGTCTTCCCAATTAATCTTTGTTAGTTTAAGCATCACATTAGGATTAAAGTTTTGAATCTAATAGACAACATTTCCAAAACCAAAGTGAAGCATAGGAAAGGTAAACTTTTCATCCTCCTTCACGGCATCCTAAAGTCTTTTGTTGAAGGCTACTTCACTATTTTCTTAGCTTTTTCATTCAACTTCCAACTCTTATGTTAGGCTTTCATTTCTTTGAAGCAAGGCATCTCACTCCTTTACAAGCTCGGCAATGTGATTAATCAAATAAAAAATGTTAGTCTCTAGTCAGGCACCTCCTTCGACTTAACCTCAAGATTGTTCTTTAGCTCTTCTAGAGCCTTGGGGTCAGTTCTTACCAGTTCTTTTTTGCTCTTGGCAAAGGATGGTACTGTGGCTAGAATGGCAATTGTCAAGTGGACAAGCTAGGTGGCAGAAGATTTTAGAAGATGTATAGGCCCATGGTCCAGCAGGAACTCTTTTGTGTTATCTTTATCAATGAGAAAAAGCAAATGGTTGTGTAGGAGGTGTCATAATCAGTATTTTCATACCACAGACTGTTTATGGTATTGAATAATAGGTCACTTCCTTCAGGGGCCTTGATCGATTCCAACTCCTCCCAGGCTCCCACCTTTATTTTTGGTTAGCCTAGGTCACCCTAGTCACACACTTTCCTTGGTATTAATGTTAAAAAACAATTTTAGTTTATAAACAAGTTTTATCCACATGCTTTAGTGTCTATTATGTGTTTTATAGATTCAAAGATTCAAAGTTTGTGATTCAAGAAATCTAAATTTAGATTTAGGACTTTATTTTTTTTAGGATATTTTGTAAATGAATTCTAAGCAATTTGATATTCATAACTTAAAATATTTTTAATTGATATTTTGAGAAAGAATAAACCATTTGAAGAGAGAAAAAATTAGATATTTTTCAAATAAGCTATTAAATGATCTTTCACAAGTACAGATTTTGAAAAACGTTTTTTATTCAGAGAGTCGATTCCTAGAAGAACTTGTGAAAATCATATCATAATTGATTCATGAAGTAAGTTTTTGAAAAAAAAATTTAGCGGAGGTTAAGATTTTGAGCTAAAGCGGTTCACCAATTGATTCAATTCTTGATTCAATTACTATGATTCGATTCATGAACTAATTCAGTAAAGAGTGCTCTTCATGAACTTCATACATGAATCAATTCACAAATTGATTCATAAATAGAAAACAATTGTAACCACTCTAAATCGATTCACTAACTAAAAGTTAGCTATTCTATTAGAGTCAATTACAATAGTTATAAATAGCCTCAACCACCTTTTAGACTTCATATGATAACATCTTATTCTTTCTCTCTCAACTATGAAAATCAAAGAAGTCCCAGTGCTTTACAAGATTATCTTCTTCCTCTTTCTTTTTCTGAATCAAATTAATTGAAGATCAAATCATGTAGATTTCATAAAGGCTAATTGAGATTATTTCTCAATTTGGCATTGTATTCCTATCTTGATCTCACTTCTTTTGTTCTTGAGATTTCTAGGGATTTAGAAATCTTGTTTAAATTTAGAAGAGCCTGTGTTAAATCTGCTAGGTTAGCAAGATCCCTGTAAATTCTTATGTATATTGTACTGGCAGTTCAAGAGCCTAGTAATCTTAATTATTTTTCTTTTAATTGAAGTGGTGATCCAGTTGAGAATTATCCAAGTGGAGTAAACTTCATCTATAGTTTTAGGTGAAGTTGAACCACTTTAAAAATTGTCGTCTTGCTTACTTTTTCTCCTGCTCTTTTACATTTTGCTGTTCAATATTCAATTTTGATATATCTCATAATCTACATAATATTGATTCAATATATTGATCTGCTGCATTATCTTTTCAAGAAAACAAAATTGTAATAAGGTGTACACATATTCCCCTAAAGGAATAAGGGCAAGATCCCATTATTATTTGTGTTTAACTCTGATTTATAGGACCTGACATTTTTTTTAAGGGGCAGGGCCTCAAAAGAACTAACTATTTGCCTTTGCTTGACTCTTTGGAGGAAGCTTTTTGCTTCCTCATTAATAACATCTTACTCCAACCAAAGGCAACCTTAGGTCAATCAAAGGAGGTGGAGTTGTTGGTAACATCCATGAGTGGCACTAGCTCATGCTGAGCAATCAGAGATGTAGGTCCCAAACAGGTGATGTAAAAACGTGGTGAACAATTTATATAGCGAAAACGAATTCAATCTTTCCCTTATCCCGTTGGGGAATTGTATACACCTTTTAGTTTATTAATGAATTGATTTAAATGAAATCTTTAGAGTAGATAA
>JANHAO010018039.1:0-13754 GCA_026873985.1 Saraca asoca
AAAGCCTAGAACAAGAGAAAAGAAAGAACTAGCCTAAACCTTAAGGAAGGACTCTAAAACATAACAAAGCATATGGTATGGTATGGTATAAACTAATTACAAGGGCCCTATTTATAACCTTTTTTCACGTTCACCATGGCTGTGCTTCATAACATGGGTGCTTCATGAGAAAGGATTTATCAATTTGGCCACATCAGCATGTAACACGGCCTGGCGGTGTTATGTAGCACGACCGTGTTGCGTGTTGTTTCTTCACGAAATTTTCTTCAAGCTTCAGGCAGTCTCTAGCATGGCCTGGCCGTGTTGTGTAACACGGTTGTGCTACGTGCTTGACTTTGAATTTCTTCGAATTTCTTTTCGAGCTCTCTTGCAGCACCTAACACGGCTTGGGTGTGTTCCAGAGCACGGTTGTGCATGGTGTTTTCTTTATGTTTTCCTTAATTTTTGCTTGTTTCTTCCATGCATTCTTCCTGAATCTTTTCCTTAATCCAAATGCATCTTTATTCTTCAAGTTTCCTTCTTCTTTTTAGTCCTTTGCATCATCTTGCATGAGAAATACAAACTGAGAGCAGTATCTAAAATAAAACATAAGCTTATCCCATTTCAGCTAACGCCAAATTCATGCACTTCATTGATTTCGTTAGCCCTCATTCACAAGGGTAATGGCCTTCCTCCACCGTCACCCGAAACCCTCTGCTACCTATACGATCTGAGGTGTGTGAACTTTGAGGATGGGCTCTATTACCTTTCAGCTAGGTAGACGCCTCACAAGAAGATCCTTCCGTAGGGGGATGCGAAGGGGAAGTCCAATGTGAGACGTTACAAGTCTCGTTGGTTTTATATCTTGTGCCCCTCACTGAGATATCTTAAAAATTTTGATTTTATTCTTGTTCCGGGTAGGTGGGCTAGGCATGGGTGAATTCATTTACTTCTTTGATATTTATTCTGGATTTTAACCTCTTGTACAATTTTGTAGACAGAACCAGTAAGCGGCCAACGCTTGGGGCTAAAGAGTTAGGGGTTCTAGATTGGTTCGCGACAGTTGAGGATCTCCAGAATGACTTCAGGTTTGACGAGGACATTCTTTGCTTCTACTGATTTGCCCTGCCAAGAAATACCATAGTAACCCGGGAGATTGGAATTCGTTAGCTAACGGAGGTTAGGCCTGCAAATTTTGATGATTACAATAAAATAATAGATTTGATTCTGAGAACACCTCCCTCAAATAACGAAGACGAGGCTCCTTCAGTCCGTGAGGCCACCCCATCTCAAGTTGCTATGGATCAGCCCCCAATTCCTAATGCAATCCTAACCCCTGAAGTTGAAGTGTGGCTTAAGTGACTGCAGCTATCGGGGAGCAACCAATTGCTACTGTCGAGGTCTCTCCACTGGGACCAGCCTCCACACCACAATTCGAAGAAGTGGAGGCAGCCAATATTGCCAGTCCTCCCCCAAAGAAGTGGACGATTATCAAAGGGAAGAAGAAAGTGACTCCACGTAACCCATCAAGAGTTATGCTTACGAAGCCATTGGCCAAGCCCGGGTCCAAACTAGAAGGGTATTCTCGGACTATTGTCAAGAACTTTAGCACGATTCTGGGTTATGATGGCAAGCTCAGCTCGCTGGAGAGTGAGGAATTCACCATTGGGAGGCTAGAAGGGTTCGTAGTTCGACACGGTCTAGTGGTAAGTATCATTTTTCGCCTTAGCTGATTTGTCTATTTTCAAGTTTAACCTTGTTGCTCATTATTGTAGAATCTACTGACATTGATGAAGATTACTAAAGCGCTCGAGGACCAAAACGATGAGAAATCTACTCTTGTGGATGAGCTGGGGGCCCAACAAGCTGAGGTACTAGAGCTCAAAGAGAAAGTCAAGGAGTTAGAGATCACTCTATCCCGCGAAGTGAAGCATCGCGAGGATATGGAGGTGAACCTTGGCCTAGCCACCAATGATTTTAATAAGGTAAAAATAGAGTTGGACGAGGTCCAGTCACAGTTGTGACTAGCGAACAGGGTGGGTGATACTGCTGAGGAGAGGCCAAGAACTGCAAAGTAGCGAGCCAAGGCCTCTGTTGAAAAGGTGACGGTGATTAAAAGAGAACTGCAACTTATGAAGGAGAAATCGGTGAAAATTGAAGCGGAAATGTCCTCGTAGGTGGTAGAAATAACTAGAAAGATGAGATTGACAACTCTTGCCTCTTTCTTTTTCACTTTGTGGGAAAAATTCCTTGAGTTGGACTACTCCTTCTTTGGCCCCCAAGCCACCAAAGTGGTAGAACGTTGGAAGGCCAGAGCTACAAGAAAGGGATAGGGTGTCGGGGTCGGCCTTCCTTCCACCAAGGTCACAGCCCAAGGAGAAGGTAGCTCCCAAGTTACTGATGTTGCTCCTGTGCAAGGTGCTCTTGATGTCCCAACTCTTGGTCCTCAGCCCAATGAAGGCTCAACTCCTAAAGCTCCATCCTCCTAGAACAAGGACTATGTTACTTTGCTTTTTGATGCTCCTGACACTTGCAATGAACTTTATGAACAATTTGTATAACTTTATTACAATGTAGCCAAACTCATTTCTTCTTATTATTTTTGTGCTTGAATGTGTGAATTTTGTTTGCCCATGCTTAGATAAGAATTTGACATGATGCATTAACTATCATTACGCTGCATAATATATGACTTCGCGTAGAAATCTTTGATCTTATTTCACAAAGAATTTAAAGAATTATATTCATATTTACAATGAATCGACTATAGGGTACTAAGACACTTATTGATAGTAATGGTGGAGGTGCTCGGCATTCCAAGCACGGGAAAATTCTACTCCATTCATATCTGCTAGATGGTAGGCTCCATCACTGATGATCTTTTTGACAATGTACGGGCCTTCCCAATTCGATTCTAAGGTTCCTTTGTTGGGTTTGCAGGCTCTTGGGAGGACGAGGTGCAAGATGAGATCACTGGGCTTCAACTTTTAAGCTCGCACTTTGCGGTTGTAATACCTTATTATCCATCATTGATAGGCTATAATCTTGAGGCTAGCTCTTTCTCTCCCTTCCTCCAGAAGGTCTAGGCTTGTAGCAATCAGCTGGTCATTGTTCTCCTAGTTAAAAGTGACTCTTCACTATGTGGTGACCTCAAGTTCTGCTGGGATCATTGCCTCACACATGTATACCATTGAGAAGGGGGTTTCCCCTATGGCGCTATAAAGCGTGATCCTATAGGCCCATAATACTGATTGTAACTCATCCATCGAGGCTCCCTTTTTAGCCTCTAGTTTGGTCTTCAAGATCTTCTTGATAACCTTGTTGACGGCTTCTACCTACCCATTGGCTTGTGGGTGGTCTACGGTTGTGAAGCTTTTCATAATCTTGAGGTCGTTGCAGAACTTGATGAATTGCTCACTGTAAACTGGGTCCTATTGTTGGTGACGATCTGCTGAGGGACCATGAACTTGCAAATGATGTCATTCCATATGAACTTTCCAACTTTGGAGGACGAGATCTCTGTGAGTTCCTTTGCCTCTACCCACTTGGTAAAGTAGTCTACAGCCACTATCGCATACTTGCAATTTTCCCGAGCCTTAGGGAGTGGTCCAATCAAGTCTATCCCCCAAATTGTAAATGGCCATGGGCTTGTTATCTGCTTCAAGTAGGTTGGTGGAGCTCGTGCACCTTTGCGAAACTCTAGCACTTGTCATACCTCTTGATGAGGTTGATAGCATCTTGCTTCATGGTCGGCCAATAGAATCCCTGTCAAAGGGCCTTTTGTGCTAAGGATAGCCCCCCAGCGTGGTTTCTGTAATGTCCTACGTGAATCTCTTCCAAGACAGTGCTATAGTATTCACGATCTATGCATCTCAAAAGTGGGGTTGTGAACCCTTTTTTATAAAGCATGTCATTATGGATGCAGTATCTGGCTATTCAAGCTCGTAGACATCACCCTTCGAGTCTGTCATCTGGTAACCTTTCGTTCTGTAGGTAATCCAAGATTAGATTCATCCATGAGTTGGGCACTTTGGCAATTTCCATGATAACTTCTTGATGTTCGATACTAGGGGATGGGAGGATCTTTACCGGGACTGCTCCTATGAGGTCAAGATCGTCAATGATAGATAAATGAGCCAAAGCATTAGCGTGCGCATTTTAGGCTCATAGAATCTGAGTGATCTCGAATCGTTGGAGTGAGCCTAACAACTCTTGGACTTTCTGGAGGTATCTCATCATTTTCTACCCTTGAGCTTGGTATTCACTCTTTATTTGGCAAACAATTAATTGCGAGTCGCTAAAAATCTTTATTCTCTTGGCATGCACCTCTCTGGCTAGTTGTAAGCTTGCCAATAAGGCCTCATATTCAACTTCATTGTTTGTGGCCTGAAAGCCAAACCTTAAGGTGCTAAAGATCTTATGTCCTTCTGGGCTGATAAGAAGTATTCCTACTCTGGCCTTTTGGTCACTAGACGACCTGCCAATGAACAGTTCCTACCATGGGGCCTCAGGGACCTCTACCTCATTTTGTAAGGGGCCTGTGACTTTGACAATGAAATCAGCCAGTGCCTACCCTTTAATAGTTGTTCTGGGCTTATACTCAATGTCGAACTATGCGAGCTCTATTACCCATTTAAGCAATCATCTTGAGGCTTCTGTCATTTGCAAAACTTGTCTCAGTGGATATTGGGTGAGGACCCAAATGTTGTGGGCTTGGAAATAGGATCATAGCTTCCTTAAGGCAGTGACCAGGCAGTAAATGAGCTTCTCCATCGATGAATATCTTGTTTCTATATCCAGTAGTCTTTTACTTAGATAGTAGATGGGGAGTTAAATTCCTCCCTCTTCTCACATTAATGTCGTGCTCAAGGCATGCTGGGATACTCCTAAGTACACAGTTAACCTTTCACCCTTTTTCGGCTTGGAGATGAGAGGTGCTTGCCTGAGATACATCTTAATTTCTTGGAACATGACCTCGCATTCTGGGATCCATTCAAGCCTCTTCGCCCTCTTGAGGATGTCGAAGAAGGGCACTTGTTCGTTGCCTTCGAAATGAATCTGCTAGGTGCAGCGATCTGACCATTCAGGCTTTGGATGTCTTTCAGACCGATGGAAGAACACATATCAAGTAGTGCCCTGATTTTCTCCGTGTTTGCTTCAATCCCTCTATTATTTACTATGAAGCTAAGGAACTTGCCCGAGGCTCCTTCGAATGTGCACTTGTGCGGGTTCAGCTTCATTTGGTACCTTCTCAGTGTTTGGAACATCTCATCAAGGTCACGGACATGATTGATGATTTGCTTGGATTTCACCAGCATGTCATCCACATATAACTCCATGGTCTTGCCAATCTATTCTCGGAATATCATGTTCACCAATCGTTGATAGGTTGCCCCTGCATTTTTAAGTCCGAAAGGCATTACTTTGTAATAGTACAGTCTATGGTCAGTGATGAATGAGGTATGCTCTTCATCTTGTGCGGCCATTGGAATCTGATTGTACCCTGAGTAGGAATCCATGAAGCTGAGGAGTTCATGCCCAGCCGTTGTATCCATGAGTTGATCTATTCTCAGCAAAGGGAAACTATCCTTAGGGCATGCCTTATTAAGGTCTATGAAATCAATACACATTCTCCATTTCCCATTCTTTTTCTTAACGAAGACGAGGTTGGCCACCCAAGTGGGGTATCGTACCTCCCAAATAAAATGATTTGCTAAGAGCTTGTCCACCTCTTCCTTAAGCACTGCATAGTGCTCAGTGGTCATCGATCTTCTCTTCTAGCAAACTGGCTTGGTCTAGGGGTCAATATTTAGTCTATGCAACATTATACTCAGATCAATGCCCTCCATATCTTCATGGTTCCAGGTAAAAATGTCCACATTTGCCTTAAGAAAATTTGCCAATTGTGCTTTCATATCAGGTGGCAGCATTTCCCTAACTTGAGGCACCTCAGCTCATCTGCCTCGCTTACTTGCACATCTTCTAGTTCCTTAACTGGTCTAGTGGCTTTCTCAGTGTCTACCTCTCGAGGGTCGAAGTCGTAGTTGACCCCTTTTTCAATCATCGCTTGGGGCTCTCCCCCAGACACAACATTTACTTTCTTCCCTTGAATCCCGAGTTTAATGGCCTCTTCATAGCAACGTCGGGCTACTTGTTGCTCCTTGCATACACATCCAACTCCTCTCAGGGTTGAAAACTTAATGGTAAGCATCCTGGTTGACATCACCATGTCAAAGTCATTCATAGTAAGTCGTCCTAGCACCATATTGTAAGCCAAGGGATAGTCTATAATTAGAAAGTCTACCATGATAGTTGATTGCTTGTCATGGTCTCCCAAAGTAAGTGGGAGTTTGATTCGTCCTATTGGGAGTATTCTGTCTCCTATGAAACCATAGAAGGGCTCAGGTGATGGGTCTAGTTGACTCGTGCTCACACCTATCTAATCGAAGCACCCTTTATACATTACATTTATGGAACTCCCAATGTCCACCATTATCCTTCTAAATTTGGCATTGCTAATTTTCGCCTAGATGACAATGGCATTGTTATAAGGGTAGTTGACCCCTTGTGCATCCTCTTCTGTGAAGCAAATGCTATCTGAATTTATCCTAGCTTTCTTGGCAAGCCTTTCGTGCTCCATGTGACTTGTTAGAAGGACCCGTCCTGCTGCTCACATATAGCAATCGCATAATCAGTTTGAGGTGCCCGTAATATGAGGTCCACCATGTATGGTGAAGATGGTCCTCATAGAGGTCATTTCCTTGTGCTTAAGAGTTTAGTGGTGTTGTGACATAGGTTGTTGGGGATGCAAGGGTCGTTGCCGCGGGGATCTCACCACATAATCTCTCAGGTGGCCTCTTTTGATGAGATCTTCGATGGCGTCCTTTAACACCCAGCAATCTGACGTGTTATGCCTGACCTCGTTATGATAGACACAAAATTTATTACGATTCCTCTTTTCAATAGGGGTCTTCATTGGCCGAGGTCTGCCAAAGTCTTTGTTGTTTCTCTTGGTCATGTAGATCCTGTCTGGGGCATCTGACAACATAGTATAGGTATCGTAGTGATGCTGAGACTGGAATTGTTTACTTTGGGCCTTCTTTGTGGTTTAGCCTCTAGAGCCCCCCTTTTGGCCTTCTTTGGCACTCCTACCTCCACTTCTTTTCCTACCTTGGTTCGAGGTATTGGCTTCTTCTTTCTTGTTCGGCTTCTTTGGGCTAAAGGTTTCCTCCCATCAAATTTCCTTGGTGGCTCAGTCATAGAATTTGCCCAGGCTCTTGACAGAAGACTTGTAAATATCTTCGTACAACTTTCCATCTTTTTGGAGGCCAGCTGAAATTATTGTGAGGATACTCTCGTCAGACAAATTGTCCATATTACTGACTTTTTGTCAAAACTTGGCGATGTAGTCCTTGAGCAACTCGTCTTTTTGTTGAAAGATCATGGTTAAGTGGCAGGAGGGCTACCTCTTCAGCGCTCTGTATTGATTGAGGAACTTGGTTTGGCATTCCTCCCAACTCCTTATGCTGTGAGCTGGAAGACTTCTGAACCACATGCGTGGTATTTCTCCAAGTGTAGCTGGGAAGACTCGGCACTTCACGAGAAGATTGGAGGTTTGCAGGTCCATCTGACCGTTAAAAGCATCCAGTTGGCTATAAGGATCACTATCCCCATTGTAGAGGGGAATGTTCAGGATTTTAAATTTGTGAGGAAGGGGCTTTGTCTCGATCTGGCAGGCGAGTGAAGCTTTCTCCTCATAGGACTCTCAGTTCCTTTAGGACGCAAAGGTTTTCTCCAATTATTCCATCTTGTGGAGCAATTCTTTGACCATCGGGTCCCGAGACTTAGACCGTTGACTGGAGGTCTTTCGACTGCTTTCTTCTCACTTATTATGAGAATGTAGATCAAAAGTCCTATGCTTCTTACCGTGCTTGCAATTGGACAAGTCGTGACCTATCTTTCCTCTGTTGTCGATTTCATGCGAGCTCTCGCTTGGTGTAAGCTTTCACCTTGGCGATCATCTTCCCTATCCTACCAGTCCCGATGGACTTCAGACCTTAGCGTTCGCTTATCAGTTCAGTGACGTTCAACTCTGGCTTGCTCTTCGTGTTAAGGCCCTGACTGATAACATCCGTTCTCGAGTGCAACCACTTCATCCTACCTTAGTGTGCCTTGGGCACGCATTCGAGCCAATGCTCGGACCATGTCAGCCAGTTCCTTCATTGTGTTCTCCAATGCTTCCTGGCGCCAGTGAAGTGCCTCTTGGCATTGTTGCCAAGTCTGAGTCTTATCAATTTTGTGGACTATGGATTGATGTTGGACAAAAGGGATTGGGCTGATGTTGGCACCCATCGTGGGAGAAACTGTGCTCTGCTGTTGTATCTAACCTTCAGGTTAGCCAGTGGGAACTTCTACACTCCTGGTAGCTTTTCCTCTTGCCATTACATCTGAAACAGCTTATCAGAGACTGAAAATGAAGAATGTGCAGTGGGGAACCTCCTTCTAGCATCAAAATGTTGACACTAAAATCCGGTCAACTAGTTGAGTTCAGCGTTACCCCTGACTGCAAGCTAAATGTGACAGAAAATAGTAAAAAGGAGATAGTAAAAGAGAAGAAGAAACAACAACACCAAGAGTTTATCGTGGTTCGACTAAAGCCAATTTGGCCCCTACATCCACATTGGTTTTTGATTATGCACTGAAGGGATTGTTTTTTATAGAATATGGATACAGCAGCTAAGATTTCTCTAGGGGAACAGTGCTCACTCTCAATATCAGTAGAGTTTCTACATGTATATGCCTCTCTTTCCTCTACGATGACCTCCCCTTCCTATTTATAGAGAGGAGGAAGGTTACAAGTGTAATTTCATAATCAACAAAATGATTATTTTCGTCGCTTTAGGCATTTAATGCTTGACGTTTGGTAATTAATACTGAGTAAATCATTATCAGATTTTCGGGGAGCTAATGTGTATGTTTGGAGGTTGAGCTGTCAGCAAGAAACGTGTGCCTTAGGTTGTTGATTAGGCTCCATACAAGTATCCATTACTGGTAGGTGAGTTAGAAGTTGAGCAAGCTGATGATTCTGGATGGCCTCGTCGTCCCTGCTTAGTCATTCTTCTAAGGGTAGTGGGCTTCTCACTGAGGGGTTGAAAGTTTTCTCAGCGAGCTATGCTCTTCTGCCTGAGACTTCGCGAGGTGTCTCCAGCTTGTGCTTGACAATCTGAGGTCCTTACTTAGTGACCCTGAACTCCGATTTAGGCTTTTATCTGACTAACTGGGCCTCCTATTGGACCTTAATTGGCCCGAAATATGCTTTCGAAAAATACCCATAACAATTTTGAACTTTATCTTTTATTATTCTGATTTGTTTTATTGTTGATGCAATCATTTGATTATCATGTGGCTAATTATCTTTTAACCTTTTACAAACTACCACCTTATGTCAAATGTTGCCAAACTACATGCTCGACTTAATGCATGATTGCATGCAGCCAATCTTACCAAACACTCCATCAAATCCTACAAAAACTCTTTAGCCAAGACCATTAACATCAACCTTTGATCAAAATCTGACCAAAACTATCTACCACAACCGTCAATTTTTTAAACAGAAGATTCAACATTCTCCCCATTCTGAGGCTTAACAAACAATCAATTTATCCAGACAGGACTCGAAACAAATTGTTGACATTGGAGTTCACCTTAAAGAAAGCTTAGATAAAAATTGTTCACATAAGTCTGACCCATCACCTTTTGTGATTCCAACCACTTTTTTGATTAGGCACACTAGAAAAAACAAAAATAGCATCAAATGACAATCTCACAAATATCGATGTTGTCCATGCTTAGGAGACTCTAGGAGGCTATTGTTGGTCCCAAAAATTAGATAAGAACTAAGATCTTATCCTTATTTCTTTAGGGGAATTTTATACTTTTTATTTATCTAAATGAATTTAACAACTAGGTAAATTGTAATGTAATTGTTAACTTTGATTTTCAAGTAAATGCACAGTAGAAGGTTTTCTTGTATCAAGTTATATGGCTAACAATTATGTTATTTATTGATTGAATTTGCAAAAAAAAAAAAAATTACAGAATTTATGCAAAAACAAAAATTATGTAGAAGTATAAAGACAATAATGAAAAGAATCAAGACATAAATTTTTAAAGTAGTTTAACTTGAATTGAAATTATAATTCAAGTCTACTCCACTAGATCAATCCTCAACTGGATGATCTATTCTATTACTAACACATGATTTAAACTGGGCTCCTACATACCAGTTTTACAACAAGAAGTTTTATAAGACTCTTGCAGACCTATGATACATTTATATCTAACCTAACTATGATAAACCTCACAGCTAAGAAGAATAACAAGAATTCAATACACCTCCTGCCAATTGTAATTAACCTTACAATTCTAGAAGGATGCAATGGGAATATCAACCTCTTCCTTTGTATCTAGATTCCTAACCTTAGAAATCTAAGAAAATAACCAAGACAGAGTAAAAAGATACAACCAGTAAATTGAGATGTAAATCTCAATTAGCTAAGTAGAAATCTTCTTCAGATTGCTCATGAAATGAATGAATCTTTCAAACCAAGTGAGGTAACAGATATCAGGCATAAGCTCTCTCAGTCTCTCTATTTTCATCGCAATGTGTTATGAAAACAAAATGAGGTTTGGTCTATTTATAGTTGGGATAAAAATAACTAATTTTCAGTACTTGAATCGATTCATGAATTGATTCTTAGTGGTTATAACAAACTTGTAACTAATTAATTAATTTATGAATCGATTCAGATCATATGAAAATTCATCACTGAATTGATTAATGAATCAATTCTTAGTGTTTTGAAAATAGGTATTGAATCAACTATGAAATCAATTCAAAAAAGCTCCAAACCTGAATCGATTATGAAATCGATTCAAAAAAGTTCCAAACCTTTAGTAAGAAAAGTTTTTTTCATGAATATATTCAAGTTCATTTCACAAGTTTTTCAGCATGAATCGATTCGTGAATCACGAATTGATTCACACATGAAAAATAGTTTTTATAAAAGTTTGACTTATGAAAGAACATGTAAGAAGTTTGTTTGAAAAATTTTGAATTAAAACTCATTTTAACTGATTTATTTTACCTCAATATAAATTGTTTTAGAAAATATGATTGAACAATTTAAATAAGATTTCATTTACAAAAGATCCTATGAAATCAAATAAAAACTTAGAACTAACATTGATCTTTTGAGCAAGCTTTGATCAACTTTGAACCTACAAAACTAACAAACACTTAAACATATACTTAGATTAAGTTATTAAACAAGATTGTTTTTCAACATCAAAGCTGAGTAAAGTAAGCTAGCTAGGCTAACAATCTCCCCCTTTTTGATGTTCACAAACTATTTTAGATGTGATTCAAAGTTTCTAAAAAAATTATCTCATCTTTTCTCATAAAAAATCTCATCTTTCCCCCCCTTTTGGCACATAAAAAAAATAGTGCCTCATAAGATGGTGAAGAAGAAAGTGAGTAAACAAATATCAAAATATTATCACAATGTCAGAATTTAACACAAAGTCTAAAAAAAATTAACTATTAATATAAAGATTATTCAAAGACTAGTTTTTAATGAATTGAAACTAGGCTCCCCCTCAACTAGTTATTCTTCTAAGTAATGAAATATAAAATTGTATTAGTATTGATTTAAGAAAGTAAAATAATATGAATAGGAGTAATAATGTATTCTAGTTTGTAAAAATAGGCTTTGAATCAATTTAATAGAAACTAGTTAATTCATTGGTGACTGAATCAATTAGGAAATCGATTTATTAGATATAGAATTAATTCTACAATCGATTTGGCTATATTGAATATAAATTTTGAGAAATTTGAAAACAAACCGAAACATTGAAAATCTTATGAATCCATTCAGGAATCAATTCATAGTGCAAAATTTGAATCATGAATTGATTCAAAAACTCAAATTAAACTTGGAAAAATTTGAATTGATTTTGAACTCAATTCAGAATACTTGAAATTTGTTTTATGTAGTTTTAAACTAGAAAACTTACACATTTAGTAATGGACCAAAATTGATTAAATCAATACAAGCTAAAGCCACAAGTCAAATAGTAATTACATGTTGTATACCTGCAAAACAAACTAAAAGAAACTTAGATGCTCAAGTTAGAAATCATAAAAAAAAATCATGCATAAAAATTATAATATCAGAACATTAAAGCATTGAAACATTTAAAATTTGTCAGTTAAGATTGTTTTTAGAAGAGTCTAACATCCCAAGCTCTCGTCAAATGAATACAAATCATTTTTCATCAAGTGGTTTATTAAAAATATCAGCTAGTTGGAAATCAGTTTGTATAAACTCAATTGAGAAGTCACCTCTTTGAACATGATCTCTAAGAAAATGGTGCCTTATTTGTATGTGTTTTATTTTTGAATGCATGATAGGATTTTTGGTTAGGTTAATAGCACTTGTATTATCACACATTATGAGAATCTTGTTAAACTCCAATCCTTAGTCTAAAAGTTATTGTTTCATCCATAAAATTTGAGCATAGCAACTTCCAACTGCCATGTATTCTACCTCAATAGTGGAAAATGCTACATAGTTTTGGTTTTTGTAGGACCAAGAGACTGAATAATGCTCTTTCTATCAGTCTTGCTACTAACATAGTCTACATCTGAATAGCCAAGTAGACTGCAGGTATCTATTTTTGGATTTATAACCACAAATGCTTAGTCCCAATAAGATATCTAAAAATTCTTTTTATTGCACCAAAATGTGATTCATTTGGATTAGTTTGATATATAGCACAGAGATAAACACTCAGCATAATATTAGGTCTACTGGCTATCAAATAAAGTAGACTTTCTATCATTCATCTAAACAATGTTACATCTACACTTTTATCATTTTCGTCTGAATCTAATTTGAGTACAGGACTCGTTGGTGTTCCAATGGGCTTGCAACTATCAAATTGAAATCTTTTAACTAAAGATGTGTATTTTGTTTGGTTTAAAAAAAAACACCAGTTAAGCACTGTTTAATGTGCAACCCAAGAAAGTAGGTGAGCTTTCCTATCATACTCATCTTAAACTCGCTTTGCATTATCTCAGAAAAATCTTTACACAAAACATCATTAGTAGAACCAAATATTATATCATCTACATACACTTGAACTAGTAAGATATGTTTCCCTTTTTCTTTAATAAATAATGTGATGCCAACCTTTCCTCTTCTAAAGCCCTTTGGTATTAGAAATTTACATAACCTATCATACCAAGCTCTAGGAGCTTGCTTTAATCCATACAAAACTTTTTGAAATTTAAAAACATGATTTGGATAGAGGTGATCCTTAAACCCAGGGGGTTGCTCAACATACAACTCTTCCAAAATATATCCATTCAAAAAGGTGCTTTTGACATCCATTTGAAAAAGTTTAAATTTTCTAGAGCATGACAAAGCTAGAAACATTCTAATAGCTTCTAACCCAATAACTGGTGTAAAGGTTTTATCATAGTCTATTCCTTCTTCCTAATTATAACCTTTTGCAACTAATTGTGCTTTATTTCTTATAATCAAGCCATTCTTAGTCAATTTATTTCTAAAAACCCATCTAGTACTTATAACAGAACTATTTTTTGGTTTTGGTACAAGTATCAAAACTTAGTTTCTTTTGAATTGGTTCAATTCTTCATGCATAGCTAAAATCCAATTTTCATCTTTTAAGGCCTCTTGAATATTTTT
>JANHAO010018040.1:0-13747 GCA_026873985.1 Saraca asoca
AAGAAGAAAGAATCTAGTGATTTCCTTGTTATACAATTTGATGAGTATTTTGCAAAATGTTGTACCTAGTATCTTATTTTGACTTAATGACTGGTACATTTATAGAATTTGAATTTCTCAATGAACTGAAACTTTCATTTTGTAAGATGTCGATAAGTTGATGTCTATACTTATATATATATATGTCATACTATATTGTATTTGAACATGATTTGTAATTTAACCATTGGTCTCCTGAAGGATTATTTGCTCATTAGATTTCTAATAAACTCACTTCATTTTCTTTTATGTTTTCAGAGCCTGAGGCCACTCCCGCTATTCATCTCCATCCATTTGGACCAGAGTCTACTCCTTAACAAGAAGCACGAATGCATATTGATGGTTGTATTTTGGTAGTTGGTTAGGTCGAGTAGTTCATGTATATATGTGATTGTTGCTGAGCAATTTGTGTACATTGTGATATCTGGATTTGTGTTGCATTTTATCTGATTGTGTAGGTTGTGAGAAAGGTATGTAGCCCTCAACTATTGTACTGACCTAGTACTTAGGGTCTGGAAAATAGAGAAAATTTTGTCATATTTTTGTAAAAAATATGATAAAGCATTTGATAAATGAGTTAGTATTGTTTAAGTTTGCTACCTTGTTTTGCATCACTTTCAATGGTTTAACACTCTACATAGGACATGTGTAGTATCGGGAATGTTTTTGTATGGCTTAGCTTGTAGGGAATTATCTATGGGTGACTTTCTATGTTGGTCACCTGTTGTGAATCAAGGCATGACATTATGTCTCACAAACTTGTTCACAATTTATTGCTTCGCACAAGTTTTCTTCTCTTGCCACCGATTGGATGGCAACTTGATTTCTGCTACCATTAATTCTTGCAGTTTTGTGTCCAAATTATCAGCTCCAAAGCCAATATTTATACGCTAAAGGCTTATACTAACAGATTCTATAACTCTCTGAAATCCATACAAGCTTACACTTTGACTCGTTTGGCATCTAAAGAAGCAACCATTAATAAATCTTAGCTGGTATTTGCTGAAACAAAGATCAGAAGCTCGAGACATATGTATGAATTTGAATTTCCTGCTTGATGCAAAATTTTTTTATGTATATGTATCACATTGAAAAAAAAAATAACTCTGAAGAGTTTATATATACACGTATAAGTACATATAATGACAGATTTGGCCCTAAATAAATAGAAGTATTTTATATAAAAAAAAATTCACTTAAACAGGAACACGTACAAGTAGTACTTTATTCTCTAAATCGTATCAAAATTCTCTTTTGGCCAGCAGAAACAAGTTCATTGATAATATTGTTCAAACTTCAAACAAAATGACAAATCTCAATTCCGGTATTTCTCATTAGTTAATACTATACACAAAGTAAAATGGTTTTTTTAATATACCATGATTTATCCATATACCACAAGCAGAAGGTCGCAAAACAGCCGGCCTGCCCTATTGATAGTGAGTGTTGGAGAAATCAATCGGAAAAAGAGCAGGAAGGAGCGTAAAAAAAAATGACTTCTAGAAATGCACATGTATATTATTCTTAATATTGTATTTCGTCTTTAGTGTAAGCGGGATTTCTCGAAATCATCATAGGAATACAAAGAAACTTAGTGCATAACGCTGTCCTTGCAATAACGATATTAAACCACTAAATATTTTAGAAGTTTCAGAATGTAATAGATTTCCGTGATAAATGATTTTTCTGTCTACTTGTGAAGGACGATCACACGTTTATAGTATCTACATGTCATAGCTAGTGCAGTGTTTGTGTGTATGGAAGATCAACACAGCTAGGTTTAACGGCTAAGTTTTAAATTTGTAATAAAATTGATAAAACAAGCATAATATATAAAATATATGGATCCTATCTTCATATGATGGCACGTTCTTTGATTTGGTCATGGCAATACAATATTCAGCTGAAACCTCCACTCCTACGTTTAGACAAAATAAATAAATAAATTGTACATACTAACAATTCAAAAGAAAAATGTAATTTGTTCACGGTATCACCTTTTTTTTTTTTCCATTTGTTCCTCCATTATCTTGCTGTTGTTGTTGTTTTTTTTTTTTTTTTTTCGGGCTAAAGAAGTAATTTTTCTAGATATAATATTAAGTCAAAAGACTTGAAGCGGTGCTCGGTTGCATATAAGTCGTCTTGTTTTCTAAATTAAGATATCACCTACACGATGCTGCAAATTTATTTAATTAAAATTAAGTTAAATTAAAATATCATCTTTATAGTTCATTTTCATTTATAATTTTTTTCTTTACATTTTTATCCTTAGACTTGACTCATCTATTAGACTTTTACCAGCCCATTTTACACTATGCCAGAAAACACCCATAACAGTTACATATCAAGAAATAAAACTTTGATTATAGTTATAATTTACATAATTCTTACTAAGTAACCCCATTAGATAAACTAACAGAATTTAATGCACCAATTAGAATTTTTACCATTCCAGCTAAAGTGTTGAACCTAGCTGGTAGTCATGCATCAATCAATTCAAGCCTTTCTAGGCCACTCGACCACAAGTTAGACACTATAGCATCCAATGTAAAATAGATTTTCATTAAGAAATGAATGAATAAAACAAGTTACTCTATCCAATTATCTATAGTCACAAAACTACTAGACAACTTACACAAAAAGTACACAATCTAATATCCCTAATTATCTATCATTAATCTAGTAATGTTACAGTTGATCGACACTACTCTCCATCTAATTTAATTTTTGCACCCGGTTCCCCTTGATTAGACAAGTTCGAAATTAAGATTAAAACTAATTAATTCCTTAACTATTATTATTCACTGGCTAGCTAAGAAGCTATAACCACTACAAGAACAAATTAGCCTTACCATAATTATAGCATGCACAAGCATACATAAATGTGATCATCATGCAATAATGACTCGTATCTTCATGATGAATATGGTTACATTTATATATATAGGCCTACACATTCGTACATTCTCACATAACTTATCCCTTAGGAGACCAAGGCAGACAATTACAATTATTTGGTAATAATTAGATCAAATATTAACCCATAATTAGAGGAGGACAACAAGGAAGCTAAAATTACAAAGTTAGATTAGAACATAAAATTCCAGATAAAATGTAGAATATGAATGCATAGGAGCATGCTCAGTAATTTAATAAGGGAAACAATTTGCTAGACAAACCTCTCATTGACTAATGAGAATGCAAGTCTATATGAAATCCCATCAGACACTTACGTATCTGGATGTCCTCAAAGAAAGCAAGGTTCAGCTCTTTAGTAGCACAATTTCAATTGGCAAGATTATAAGGGTAAACTTGGACAAGAATATACTTATTAATATGCAGCTCAAGAATAGCAACAATTAATGACATGTCTTGAAGTAGGCATCGACATATCCTTGTTCCTGCTCTACGTTCCCGAATATACTAACATGAATTTGGTATGTCTATCCTATTTTGGTAGTGGAAAACTACCACGCCCTAACTTTTGGAATGTGACCAACATAGGCAGTCACCAAGTGATAACTTTCTACAAGCCTTTTCAACACTAGGAAATTACTCAACACAATTTAAACAATAAGAACAAAAGCCCATATTGTAAAATTTAAGAAAAATGAAACATATTTTTCTGCGAATTTCAAATGCATTATGCAAATTTAATAAAGACATTTTGCAAAAATTTTGACAAATTTCTTCTATTTTTCATACGTTTCAAGGGTCAAACACCCTTTTGACACCTTATAAAAACAATTTAGAGGTTCTCACACATTTACCAAGCACACAATAGTTACAACAAATCCTAAACTAACTCCACATATGCATATGCAAATCTCACAATTGTCAAATGATTAACCTATTTTATGTCCTCAGTCTCTATCAGTGATCTTTACGATATCCAGCAATCCTGAAACTAAAACAATTTTTTTTTCAAGGAGAAAAGTAGTTTCAATGAAATCCAATAAGTAATTCACTTACTATATATACTATCTATAATTAATGAACAATTATACCAATATCACATTTACTAACATGCAATTTTAATATTACATAGTAATCCAAAATTGAATCAATATAAACTTGTGCATAGTTAGCTCACCTACATAGTTTACAATTATCAAACAATATGCATAACATAGTACACACACCTTAGGAGCCCTCATAACTCATTTCTTACTTACTATTCTACCATATATTTCTTACTTTACTCAACAGTTCTAATAAGGCACAAAGAAGAACAAGTTATGAACTTATATTGTCATAAGCTCATTTGCTAACATGAAATTTCATTCATGATCAAACTACTACTTTACATATACATACTTATTAGTCATTTGATACAAATAAACAAAAACTACCATTTTGCTATTCCAGTCAATAGTAATTAGGTCTCTAGATAGGTACCAAGCATATGAAAAGATTATCACTGTTGCAATTTCAATCAATCAACATGAATGATTTATGATCATTCTGCCTTAACAAAGACATTTATTTCAATTTACATCCACAATGAATACTTAAATAAAATTCAAGTATGAAACACACACAAGCAATTAGTATGAAACCATTGAGATGGGTATACAATAAGCATCATTAGCCTTTTTAAGCAATTCATTTATGGATCCAAGATAGGGTTCTTCAAGTAACTTATCATTTAAAACGTTTTCAATTTCATTCCTCTTCATATCATCTTATTTCTCCACCATATTAATCTCCCCTTTTCTCTCCATCATATAATGGCCATTAATATGCAATTGTAATTTTCATCGTAGGTTCTTTGAAGGAACCTATTGAGGATCCACATTTCTTGGTTCATACTCACATTCAAAGCAAGAGTGTTACTCTATTATCTAATTATTCAAATCACACAATTTCACAATTCAAGTGACATTCTAACTAAGGCAAGTGCATGACCACTACTTAATCATTCATGTTCACATGACCATTTCATATTCAACATATAAATTCAAATGAAATACGTATGTGTTCTACTCTTCACATTAAAGATAATTTCAACCATTTTCATTGTTTTCCAACCTAATCTTAACTTATTTCATAGTGTGTACCTTTATCAACCTATTAATTAACAATAACAATTTCTAATCGATGCTAATTGATTATACATTACACAAAAACAACATATCAAAGGATAAAGGCCCATAATATAGCCTTACTTACTAGCTTCACGAATTATACTTATTTAAAATTTGAGTCACATATTTCTCTACTAGCACGATTCTAATAAAGGCCACTAAATTAACCTCATTGATATTAACCTATAAGATGGTATAAGAGATGAACTAATTGCTCATACTTTCAGCATATATTTCATCGTCTATTTCTAGTTGTCAGCATGTTATTAACTTCAAGTAAAACTCATTTCTTTTCTACACAAGAACAAATTTATATTGTAAACATACGTAAGGAAGGCCATTTAGTCCTCCACCCAACAACAGATCCTTTGGTCTCCCTTTTCTTTTCTACAATAGCAGGCCTTCCAACCTTTCCATAGTAACAAGGCATACAGCCATATAGCCCTCTACCCTTTATATTTGCCAACCACATGATCACTTACTCATACATTTGTAATCTTTTTTTTTCTTAGAACTATATACTTGTGTAGAGCTAATAAATTTTAATTGCTTATAAGAACTTATTTACATACTGACTCAATATACTCATAGCAAAAACCCAAATAATCAAGGAGTTTACTAAGTCACACTCAAGGTTAGGCCTAAGGGAAGGTTTTTCTTATGAGTTCAACTTGACATTCACCTAAGACAACCAAATTGCATATCTTTTTATAGCAACCAATTTCAATTAATTTATTATTAGTATACACCACTTATGGCCACTATGAACACTAAAAGATGATAACAATAACATATGAAGCAATACATCATGTAAGCTTCCTAATACAAAAGATTTTTATTAACTTATACTTGTTACAAACATTGTAAGTCAAGAATTAGTGAACAATTTATTCATGAACAAAATCTCTTACTCATCTAACTAATTTCCAATTATTCATTTTTGAAACAAGTTGTTCCTCTAGGGACATTGGTAAATTTCTAGAACTAACCCCATTTTCCATACTCAATATACAACTTCCCACCTAGCATAATGAATATACACAAGCAATCCAACATGCATGGTCAATTTCTACATATTCATAATTATCCAAATATGCCACAGTATAAATTAAAATAACACATATGCAAGTACAATATGAAGTAAGCAATTTACTTACTTTAGTTTGTCTTTTGGTGTCTAACTTCCCAAGAGAATGGTCACACTATCCACTCTTGAATAAAATCTAAAAATTTGAACAATCATCATAAACCCTCATTTAGTAACCTAGGTTCATCAATTTCATCTAAAGAAATTTCTAGTCCACTAAGAAGTTCACAAATTTTACACAATCAAGGTTTATTTTTTCCCCCGTTTTGTTATTGAACTAGATAACAACCCAAAATTTTAATTTTTAAAATTACAGCTCCAAGATCAACAAAATAAATGGGGAAAAATTCACAATAATCAAATCAAGAGTAAATATGTTTGTGCATGACAATTTACCTTAGGTAGAGTTGAAAAGAACTAATTACAGCAATTAGGTATTTTCTCTATAGCAACAACTGAGCATCGTAACAAAGCCGAAAAACGAAGCCAATGTTGCTATTGGGTTCAGCTTGTCTTGCAGGAACTAGTGTTGTTACAAAAGAGGGTGATAGCCATGGCTGGTTTCAAGTGGTGGAGCAAAAGGAGCACTGGTCATTGATTTTGGCTAAAGTTTGGTCCAATTGGCTAGTCAAAATAGAGCATCACATAGTAGTTAAGATTGCGCGGTATAGATGCAATGTTGGCCAACCTCCATAGCTCGGTCTTATAGTGAACTTCTAACAAGACAACTTGGTTTGAGTAGCTCCATGAAAGAGGATTGCCATAATAGTGTGTGGATTTCTATTGGTTCATCGTGGCTTGGCATAGAAAGAAGATAGAGAAAAGAAGAAAGAAAAGAATTGACTCAGTGTTGTGCAAATGAAGGAGAGAAAAAAAAAGACACTTATAAATGCTCAAAACTACTTAGTTTCAATCTCACAACTAAAAGTAGTGGACATCACTTAGGCTAATCAAAACGAAGCTTAAAAGAAAATATATATCTTTCAAACTACCCATCCTTAGTAGTTTTGCATATTTAAATTTAATAATTTTCCCTTTTTGCTGTGTACAATTCATTTAAAGAAATATACCTATAATTTTAGATTTTAAATCATAAAAACTTCAACAGATTTAATACACATTAGAGGCTAAAACAATTAAAGTAGCAAGTATAGTTAATAAATTTCAACAAATCCAATTGAATAAAAATATTTTCAATAATGTCTAGCAAACTTATATTGAAAAACTCCTAATAAGATGAAAGAATCAATTATTCGCTCATAGTAATTAATACTTTAAATATTTTAAACAACTATGAAAATGAGAAAAATATTTGTGAAACTTATTTTATTTTATTTTTGTCAAATGCCATGCAACAATAAAATGCCAAATAAACTTGTGTTAAAATACCTTTGATCCCATTTAGTAGACATTATACTCACAGGTATTCAATGAGGGGTGTCACAAAAATTTATGCACTTAGATTCTAGACTATGCTTTGATACAAACTTTGTCACGAAGTTATATTGTGACAACTTCCTACAAGTTTGTACAATATCATGGACTAAGTTGACTTAATTTTACAAAATAAGAACAAGAGTCTTCTCAAGCATTTAAGAAAACACAATGGATTTTTTTTTTTTTTTTTTTGCAAATGCAAATGGTTTTAAACAAAATTTTCAAATATTTTTTTATAAAAATTTCACCAAAGTTTGCTCTTTTTTTTTTTTTGAAGTTTTCTAGGGTCACAAGCCTTCCATACAACTTGATTCATAACATTAGAATTTTATAAGACACAAAGTACTAAATGTACAATATTAAGACATACAATATCATCATGATTTGAACTCATGCACTCATGAGACCGACCTACTACCAAACATTCCTTCAAGCTTTATATCTTCAATCACTACTGAGGTAGTCTTGTAACTTAAAACATTATTTTAAAGAAACAAAATAAGTTTCAAATAAATTTAGTGAGTAAGTTACTTACTAATATTTGAATTATTCCAAGGCATCACATATTCTGTTTTGTGGTACAAGTCATCAATATCTAGGAAGGCTTCAACTAACCTTCATTACTTATATATATATATATCTATCTGTATACATCCATATCCACTATAAACATTAAGGTGAAATTATTACTACAACTATTCTATAGGTTCAAAACTATGCAGTCATAGCCATTGCCATATAAATTTCTTACTAGAAGAAATAATTTTTATTATTTTTTCATTATTCATCATTTACCCTTCAAGACTAAAATCTGCATGATGCAAACTTTAAGACAATAACACAATAAAACAAGCCTACTAAACTATTATCAATGTGACAAGTTTATCAATGCATGTACAACATTACCAAATCATTCAACCGTATTTAATCAGGCCACTCGGCCTCAATCACACCAAGCTATTTGACCTACTCAATTCTTCATTTATTTCATTCAATATCAGTTTTTACTTCAACAATATAATCAATATTTATCAATATATAGCAAATAAATCTAACACAACCATATAGCCTAGAGTATCCAAAAAGTTACATAACAATGTTAAACAAAAGAATAACATCAAACATATGTAATTCCTCTTTGAACTTTCAAATAACTTACCATTTGTTCATATTATCTATTTTTCCTTATCACTCCACAGGTGATACACCCCTTTATCTAGCTAATAGTGTTAATGGCCATGTCCAATATTTATCAATTGAAATTCTTGTAGGTTATTTGAAAAATTCATATGGGAATTCATATCTTTACTAAAACACATATAATCAAACAAGGAAGTAGCATATTAACTATTCATCATATAATTCCTAATCAACAAATCTATTTCTACTTTCACTAAGTATATAAAGTTTCTTTTATAATTTAGAATTATCTATTTCCCATTTATTACTTGAAGCCTAGCACTAATTTTTGGAGGGCTATCTATCTAATATCTAAGCAACTAAGACTCTTCAACAAAGATTGGCCTATTGTTATGGCATTGAAATTGCCCAAACATTCCCTAATTTCTGCTTATAAAGAGAATGTTGTGCACTAAGTAACTTATATTTAACCCATAACCTATAGTTCAGGTAAGCATCCAGTAATGGTTATATTCAATTGAATATTCAATCGGTTACATAATACAATTGAATATTCAATCACCTATTATGTTTCTTTCTAAATCCCATGAATACACACAAATTTTTATTCTACTCATGGAACATAGTTCTAATTTTATTCTAATAAGGACTGCTAATTTAACCTCACTAACATTAAGCTATAAGAGGGTGCAAGGAATGAACTTGTTGTTTATAAGTTCAGCCTATGTTTCATTACCTATTTCTAAATTTCAGTATAATATCAACTAACACTCATTTTTAACACAAGAACGGGTTGTATCACAATAATGCCTAAGGGAGGCTATTTAGTCCTTCACCCACAGCAGACCCTTTCAATCTTTTTTTTTCCCTTACAACAATAGGCCTTTCGGCCTTCTTACAGCAATAGGGCGTATAGTCATACAATCCTCTACTCTTCATATTAAGTAGTCATGTGATCACTCACTCATACATTTATAATATTTCCTTATTTGCTTCTTTTTTTTTCTTAAGACCACATACTTAAGTAAAACCAATAAATTCCAATTGCTCTGATTTACACACAAACACAACACACTTATAGAAAAAGCCCAAATAACCATAGGAGTTTACCAAATCACATTCAAGGTTAACTTGGATAGAGGTTTCTTTTATAGGCACAACCTATCAATCACATAGTGCAACCAAATTACACATCTTTTCATAGCCACCCCTTTAGATAAATTTATCTTTAGCACACACCACCCTGTTCGTCTACTTTTAACACTTAGCATTGTTAGCAATGACATATAGAATAATACATCATGTAAGCATCCTAATATAAAAGCGTTTAGTCTACTTATCAAGAATTAAAGAGTAGATTACTCATAAACAAGATCTCTTAAACACCTGACCATTTTCCAATCATCCATTTTTGAGAAACGACATTCCTATAGGGCCATTGGTGAATTTCTAATATAACCTCACTTTCCATACTCAATCTTCAATTTCTCACTCAACACATTAAACACACACAAGCACAACCAATATACATTTTCAATTCAACATATTCACACCTATTCAAATATGTCTCAGCACAAAAATAAAATAACATATATGCAGGTACTATAATGAGTGAGCAATTTACTCACCTTAAGCAGGTCTTTAACTTTTGAAGTATAGCACTCCCAAGTGACTTTAGCAAGTCCACATGGTGACTTCAATCAAATTCCCCTATTTAGGTTGAATCCCTCATCCAGTTATTTATCTATCCCCAAACTTTTGCTCCAGTAAATAGTTTTAATGGTTCAAAGAAAAACATTAATGGGAGAGAGTTCTTTACAAGTCATCAATTGGCTCTTATCCTTACTCAATCAACTAATTTAACAATAAAATTTATGATATAATTTGACAGAAATTGCCACACAATTTGAACTAGAAACAAATCAATTTCAATTAGCATAGGAATATAAACAATTCTCTAATCTTAGCTCATGTTTTTTTTAAGGAATCAACTCCTTCACTTGGAAAGAAAAAAGGAAAAAACTTGTTCTCAATTAGCTTCAATCTAAAATTAATTAAATTTGTAATGTTACAATTAACCCCTATTTTAGCTTCGAGACATTTCATACTTAAATAATAGAATCACCTAATATAAAGTTCTAGTAAAAAAAAAAACCAAGGCTACATACTTAATTCCTTTTGAGTTTGGTTGGGAATTGGCATCAATTTATTCAATTCTTGATGGCTGCAGAGTATTTGGCTGGTTGAAGAATAAGAGCACACACATTTATCACAATTAAAGCTTAGGGTTTCAAAATCTCTATATGTAAATCAAAAATTTCTAAACTAACTATTCATCATTGATAAAATATGCTTACCTACTCTTAATGGAAGGAATTTTGGCATAGTTTGAGCAAAAATGTGACAGGTTCGATTTAAACCCATGGTGGCCAAATAGGGTAGCTATTGCTAATTCAGGTGTTACAATCAGCTCTTTATCTACTAGCCACTGGACCCAAGCCACTGTTCAAAGTGAAGGAGTAGATGTAAGCGGTGGTGAAACAAAAGGTGCTCCAACGCAAACCATCGTGATGAGGAAATGAGACGAAGACTTGCTAGCTAAGGTTTTCTGGGAGAGATTTTACAGAGAAGATGTAAATGCTTAGCTACTAGACTAAGATAGAAAGAAGAAGGTATTTATTCAATCACAAAACTAAATAGTTTCACTTAAGGAAAAAGTTCCAGCATATGCCTTATTTGGGAAAATGGAAAAAAATAAAGAATTTCTTCTTCTTTCTTTTTCTTTATACCAAAGTATTTTGTTTACCTTTCCTACTAATCACTATTGTTTGGATAAATCAAAGTGCTTATATCCTCTCATATAGGATTTTTAGGTGATCAAATAAGATTATCCATTAAAACCTTTTCAAAATGCATTTTCCAAATCTTATACCTATAAGGTTTATATATTTATAACTTGTAATGAGAAACCCTTTTTAACAATTGTTCAAGGAAAGTTTTAGATATTACATGCACTTAAACATAATTAACTACTCATAGCAATAGTGGCACGTGTTCAAATTTCATAAAAAGCATGGTTAATATCAAATTAATTCCATATATTTAAAGAAAGTAAGATTTATTTAATTATACTTATAACATGTCTATAAATGCAAAAGTAGTATAAAAAATATTGTGTGCAAGTAATATTGTACAATAAATGATAAAAAAAAATTGTTAAAATGAGCACTCTATAAAGATAACCTAATCCAAGTTAGGGGTGGGCAAAAATCATAATATGAAATAAATTGATCACAATTATCTGAAATTGGTTAATTTATTTTAGTTAAAATTTTTAATTAGTTCAAAGTGGGTAAATTTTTTTTGTTTTTAAAAAAAAAATCTGTTGGTAGTTAGAAGTGGGTGTGAATTTCTTAATTGCATCTAACTAAACATAACCAAACTAGGTAATATTTCAATACAAAATCCTTGACCTAAAACTTGTTTCCTATGTAGGAATATAATAAACTCGATAAATTGTAATGAACTAATTAAATATCATGAAAAATTAAATGGTTTATGACAATTAAAGAAATCTAACAATTTATAACTATTCAATTAAAATTGATTACATCATATGATTCAATTAAAATCGAATTTATTAATAGACAAATCAAAAAATTTTATTCAATTAAGATTTTTTTACCTAAACCATCTTAAACCAATCTGAGTCCAACCTTAGTCGGAGTTGCTAATAGTGAACAAGCATACATTAAAGTTTTATTAAAAAAAATGTTATATCAAAGAA
Organism: Saraca asoca; assembly: GCA_026873985.1. Lineage (NCBI taxonomy): Eukaryota > Viridiplantae > Streptophyta > Magnoliopsida > Fabales > Fabaceae > Saraca > Saraca asoca. Next base: position 12,578 of record JANHAO010018040.1, read on the forward strand.
AAAGAAAAATGGTACTTGGTTGCTTAGTCTATAAGATGATGATATTTTATTTTGTAAATTAGACAACTTGGTAATTGCAATAAGCATTAAGGTCTATTTGTTTCTAAAAACTATTTTCCTAATTTTTTTTATTTTTGGAGTCAATAAGAAAGTTGGTTAATAGAAAGTAAATTCTGGTTAATAGAAAATAATAGTATATTACAAAGAAATTGATTTTCCATTTTAATTAAAAAAATCACTTTCCTAAATTATCATATGTTACATAATCTCTCTACTTTCTTCCTTTTCTCTTTTTACCCTTTCTCTTGTGTCTTTCTCTCTCTACCTCTCCATACTTTTCTTCCTTCTCTCCCTACCCCTCTCTGTTGTCTCTCTCTACCACACATTTTCTTCTTTCTCCCTCTTTTCATCCCTCCCTCTCTCGTCTTTCTCCTCTTCCTTGCCCCTCTATTCCCTTTCTATCCTTCCATTCTGAATCACTCACTCACTCAATCTCCTTCTCTCTTCCCTCTTCTTCTCTCTTACATTCTATCATTACAAAAAAAAAAAGGTAGTTTAACGATCGAAAATTTTGGTCGCTAAACCATAAATTTCAATCCCAAATTGGTGTAGCAACCAAATAGCCACTGAAAAAAGGAATATCTAAACACCCAATTACAGTACAGTCAGCGACCGAACTTGATTCAATGGCAAAACTTAGCGACTGAAATATGTAGTGACAAGTTCGATCGTTGAACTCCTCCAAATTCAGTCGCCATTTGACTGTTTGCCACCAAATTTTTTGGTGGCAATTTAGTCGCTATGTAATTGTGATTGAATATTTGGTCACAGTTTTGGTGGCTATCTATACTAATGTGGAAGAATTAGCCACCATATATTTGGTGATAGTTCAGTCACTGAGTAGTGGAAAAGTTGATAATTGAAATTTTCACTCACTAATTCAGTCGCAAAATCAATAAAATCTAAAAGAAATTTAATCGCAAATTTAGCCTCGAACCAGTGAACAGTTTTTACAACCATTTTATTTAGTGACTATTTCGATCACTAACACCTGATTATCACATAAAAATGCTACAAATTCAATACAATACAATCTAAAACCCATTCAATTCTAGTGTATAACAAAATCAATCAATTAAATATTAAAAGTAAATTTAATGCATAAAAAAT
>JANHAO010018041.1:0-13760 GCA_026873985.1 Saraca asoca
AAAGAAGAAAACTAAGATGAAAATAAACTAGGATTCTTGCAAGAACTTTAAACAAAGAGGAAATCCTAAATTTTGCTCAGAAAAACTCTTAAGAAAATAAAGAACTCGTAATCTATCTTAATCCTAATTAATGACTCTATTAGGCTGCATAAGATCAGCTTATAAAGTAGTTTACAGGGCTTGGAACACAGCTATGCTTCAGGACACGGGCTGGTTGTGTTTTAGGCTGGAGGTTTGCTTGTAGTTGCACTGAACATGGCCATATCCCAGGACACGACCATGCCATGTTTAGTGCTTGCTTCTTTAATTTCTTCAGTTTCAATCATGGTTAACTTGAGATCTTCACGTAGCTTCTTTCCTAGCTTCTCCTCAATTCAAGTGTACTCTAAACTTTTACTTTTTATTCTCCTTTCAAAGCCTTTTTGCTAACCTGCAAAGTCAAATACAAACTACAACAGTACCAAAAAACAAATGGACTAAACTAAAACAAAAAGTGCAGCAAAACCACAAATTAATAACAAATCAATAGGTAATAATCAACATAAAAATAGGCATTTTACTCATTTTTCAATGACTTAGCCTAGCTATTCGTTAGACCGTTAGATCGGAAGAAGTTGATCAATCTCCAGATCTAATGGTGAGGCCATTCAAGCTGTATATAAAGTGAGAAAAACCTCTTTTCTCCTCACTTGTTACTTTTGAAAACTGGTGCTTCTGCTTCTTGCTTATCTCTCAAGTTCACAATAGTTGCCATCGTTCCTCGTTCTCTCTAATTCATTAAGTTTGTAGTAGCAATCTTTGGATTGGGGTAGTTAGAGCCTAGTCTTGTTTGTCATTCTCTTTTCAGAACTCATTTTGTGTCATTGACACAGTAAGTTTTCTCAAACTTTGAGCTTTTACTTTTATTGTTTGGTTTTGGTGATGTGTGCTTGTTTGTTGCTAGAAGTTTTGCTTGTTGGTTTTACGATTGTAGATTGTTGGATTTAGCTTTCTGTTTCCTAAGGTTTAGTGACATGATGGGCTCGTCAATTGAGCTCCCTATGTTTTTCAATGGTCTAGGTCTTAGGCATGGTGATCTAAGGCATTTATGGCCTGCTGCATAGGAAGCTCCTTATCAGTCTTAGTTCTTAGGTATAGTCTACTTGTAATGACCTAACCATTCCTTCTTCTTGTGTAGATGCCTGCAACTCATAAGCGCTGTGATCACCAAATAGAGAGTGCTAATGAGTCTGATTCTTCATCTCGGAGTGAGGAGTTAGTGCATGCCATTGACAAAGTGTCCTCTGGGAGTGGTGCGATCACTGAATAGTTTGTTATTCGTCCTGACCCCAATGAGGATCAGCAGGTCACTAGAAGCCAGAGGTCTCTAGGTTGCGTGGTGTTTAATCACTATTCTTCAACCATCAAACTCGATGAACTTAAGAGCATTATTAAATCATACTGGTTCCCCAAAGGCTGCCACATCATGGCACCTTCCTCTGACAACCATGCAACTTATCCTCCTTTAGGATTTCTTACTATCAGCACCCACCATCTCACTGTTGAGATTAGGTTCCTAGTCCATCCTTATATTGTTGAACTGTTGAACAAATTAAAGCTTAGCCCTTTCTAGCTCACACTAAATTCTTACTCCCAACTTACCTCCTTTGCCCTTATTTACCTAAGGAATAAGCTCCCACCGCCATCTGCAAGGATTCTTTATTATCTCTATAGCATTAAGGGCACAAGTTAGCAAGATGGGTTTTATTATCTTTTAGCTTGGCAGTTCGAGTATAAGAGAATTTTGCCGTAAGGTGATGTAAAAGGTAAGTCTAATGTGGGGAACTATAAAACCCACTGGTTTTATTTTCTTGCTCGTCTTTGCATCATCTTCGCAATTTTGGTTTTGTTCTTACCCTTGGTAAGTGGGTTAAAGATGTGCGAGTTTTTATGAATTCATTTTCTCATTTCATTCTTGATTTGACATTCTATTTCATTTTGTAGATGGGGCTGGCAAGGAGAAATCAATGCTTGGGGCTGAGGAGGTTAAAGTGTTGGGCTAGTTCACTGCTATGGGCGATCTCAAAAAAGACCTCAAATTTGATGAGGATATCCTGCATTCACATAATCTTGCTCTAATTTTAAACATCAAGCTCACCAGAGAGATTGGATCTCACCAAATTAAGGAGGTTGGCACAACAAACTTTCAAGATTACAAAAACATGGTGAGGTTTATCCTCCGAAGGCCACCAACCCTTCCTTTTGTTGACCGTGCTGTTACCATGACCTTATTGACTCTTGATGCTATTGCAACCCCTACTATTACAAGTCCATCTTCTCTAGCTTTGACAGTAGCATCTTTGCAGGTGTTGGCTCTCACCTTGCATCTTGAGGGGGTCGAGGCAGTCAAGGTCGCATCCCCATCCAAGCCCCCTGCCAAAAAGTAAAGAGTGGATAAGGGGAAGAGAGTTGTTGCTGCTTCGGAATAGGTGGCACCTGAGGTTGAGACCGAGGAGTGACCTTCCGGTCTTGGCCTAAAGATAAGAGAGTACTTTGACTTCCTATAGGAGAATGTGGACCAGATCTTGGGGACTCGCATCAGAGCATTGGAGTCAAAGGAGTTCTCGGATGAAGGATTGATAGGCTATGTAGCTTGTCATGACCTACTGGTAAGTAAAGCCCTTTCACCTTGGTTCTTTTACCTCTTTGTAATCTGACTTGACCATTTGATTTTTTAGGGCATGCTGGGAACAATAAAGCTGAGGGACAAGCTCTTAGCTTGGGAGGAGGTGAAGGAAAACTTGAGGGCAACCTGGCTGCTGCGATTGTTGAGGCATTAGAGCTGAAGGATAGAATAAGAAATGTCGAGGCCACCAAAAAAGAAGCTAAGGAAGCTCTATCTCGCAAGGTGGCAAATCACGAGGCTGTCACATTTAGCCTTACATCAAACCTCAATAAAGTAGTTAATGAGTTGACAAGAAAAAAGGGAGAACTAGATGCTGCAATGCTGCAAGCTAAGGCTGTTGAGAAAAAGTATAAGGCAATTAGGGATGAAGTTGCTCTAGAAAAAGAAAAGGTCACTTGGGTTAACGCTGAGACCACTGTGCTGGTTGCGAAAGTGGAAAAAGATGCAGTATCTAAAACTAGTGCCTCTTTCTTGTACACTTTGTGGGAGCAGCACCTGAAGATGGACTTCTCCTTTTTTGGTGGGATGCTCTTAAGGCCATAAAGGGCTTTGAGTAAGCCATGAAGGTTGCTTCTTCCAATAAGGGTGTGGGATTCGCAGTTGGAGTTTCATCTACTGAGGGTGTGATTTGAAAAAGGAGCAGCTCGTGGGTCATGGAGATCACTAAAGATCAAGTGATGGATGACCTGCTTGCCCCATATATAGACCCTCCAACCCACCAAAGCACAACTTCTAAAGACCAGACTCCTTAGGCCATGATCGTAGCTGGATAAGATTCAATGTAACTATGAACTTTTATATGTAATTTTACCTTGTTGAAAGAGGCTTTTCATTAATGAATCTTTATAATGTTCTAGCTTTATTCTTCTCAATTTCCATAGGTGAATGCTCTATAGGTCATAGATAATACCTCTATTAGCAAACCATGAATGAATGGGTATCTATCTAAATGAATGCCCAGTAGGTCACCAATGATAACACTTAGGTTAACATGAATGTGCCTTAGGTAGCAATCTTGTTGCCCAATAGGTCACATAATACACCTCAGCTAGCAATTGTGTTGCCCAGGTAGGTTGCATGAATATGCCTTAGTTTGCATGAGTCAAGTGCCTAGGTAGGTTGCATGAATGCGCCTCAGCTAGCACGCTTGTCTTTGTCAAGTTGAATGCCTAGTAGGCCACACCTCAGCTAGTAATAAATGCCAAATAGGTCATGCCTCAACTAGCATGCTTGTCTTTGTCAAGTTGAATGCCTAGTAGGCCACGCCTCAGCTAGGAATGAATGCCAAATAGGTCATGCCTCAGCTAGCACACTTGTCTTTGTCAAGTTGAATGCCTAGTAGGCCATACCTCAGCTAGCAATGAATGCCCAATAGGTCACGCCTCAGCTAGTATTCCATGATTTTTTTAGCTTGCTTCTTGTATAATACTTTGTTAAGATTTTATTCATAAATTAATAAATACAAACATAAAAATTTAAGGAAAAACTTGAGTGCTTTTATTAATTTCTAAATAATAGTATAGGATTAGCAAGGCAAGCTAAAATCTCTATTGAAAATACGGGTGTAGATACTCAGCATTCCAAGCTCGAGAAACTTTAGCGTCATTCATATTCGTCAAGTGATAAGCTCTGTTTCCCAAGTTTTCCTTGATTATGTATGGGCCTTCCCAGTTCAGACCTAGTGTCCTATCACTGGCCTTGTGAGCTCCAAGAAGAATAAGGCATAGTACGAAATCACCAATTTTGTAGTTCCGAGCTCAAACCTTCCGGTTGTAGTATCTTGTGACCCATTGCTGATAGGTCACGACCCTGAGGCAAGCTATTTCTCTTGTGGTGTTGTGAGCTGTGGTTTTGTAAGCCCAAAGCACCTTCTGCAGCTCATCCAACCATACTCCTTTTTAAGCCTCCAACCTCGTCTTCAAGCTCTGTTTGAAGATCTTGTTGACAGCCTCAACTTGTCCATTGGCCTAAGGGTGGTCTACAGCTAAGAAGCTCTTCACAATTTTGAGATCATTGCAGAACTTGATGAACTACTCACTGTTAAACTAGGTCCCATTGTCAGTCACAATGTACTAAGGGACTCCAAACTTGCATATAATATTAGTCCATACGAACTTTTCAATCTTCACAAAAGAGATTTCTACCAGTCCCTTTGCCTCTACCCACTTGGTAAATAATCAACAGTAACTACTGCATGCTTGCACTTCTTATGACTTATCGGGAGTGGTCCAATTAGGTCCATGCCCCAGATCGTGAAGGGCTATGGACTGACCATCTATTACACGTAGGCTGGTGGAGCTTGCGGGACCTTGGTGAACTTTTGGCACTTGTCACACTTGCTCACAAGGTTAATGGCATCTTACTTCATTGTAGGCCAACAAAATCCCTATCGAAATGCTCTTTGAGCTAGAGATAGTCCCCTAGCATGATTTTCGCAATGGTTGGTGTGAACATAGTCATGGCCATTTATGCATCTTAAGAGTGGAGTAGAGAATCCCTTTTTATATAACATGTTGTCACTGATACACTATCTGGTTGCTAGAGCTCTCAAACAATGTGCTTTTAACTTATCTTTCAGCAACTTGCCATCTTGTAGGTAATCTATGATCGGACCCATCCATAAGTCCTGCTTCACAATAATTGCCATCACAACATCCTTCTGATCCATGCTTAATGATGGAAGAAACTCCACTGGGATTGCACCTAAGAAATCTACATCCCTAGTTGTGGCCAAATGAACTAATACATCTGCATGTGTGTTCTGAGCTCACAGAATCTAATTGACCTTGTAACCCCAGAGAAAGCCAAGCAATTCCTAAGCCTTCTAAAGGTAGATGGTCATTTTTGACCCCCTCGTCTAATATTCACCTCGTATGTGACGGACAATGAGTTGGGAATCACTGAATATCCTCAAATTTTTAGCTTGTATCTCTCTTGCCAGACAGAGCCCTATTAATAATACTTCATATTCTGCTTCATTATTCATGGCCTGAATGCCAAATCTCAGCACACAAAGGACTTTTTGTCCCTCTGGGCTTACCAAAAGCACTCCCGCCCTAGCTTCCACTCGCTTGATGATCCATCAACATACAATGCCTAATATGAACCCTTTAAGGCCTCTACTTCCTTTTCTGTGGGCCCTGTGAACTTTGCAATGAAATCCACTAAGGCTTGCCCCTTTATTACTGGTCTAGGCTTGTACTTAATATTGAACTGGGCCAGCACTACCCACTTGAGCGGGCGACCTGAGGTATATGTCTTTTGTAAGATTTGCTTGAGTGGGAATTGTGTGAGCACCTTTATATTGTGTGCCTGAAAATAAGGTCATAGCTTCCTTGATGCAATACGAGGTAGTAGGCAAGCTTCTCTATCAGTGAGTACCTTATTTCGACATCTAGCAATCTCTTACTAACATAATAGACTAGGAATTGAGCTCCACCTTCTTCTAGTACCAAGGCTACACTAAGAGTGTGCTAAGATACTCTAGGTAAATGATGAGCCTTTCACCTTCCTGTGGTTTGGACAAAAGTGGAGCTTGAGCCATATACTTTTTTAGTTGCTAAAAAGTGATCTCCCACTACTCAGCCCACTCAAAGCATTTCACTTTCTTTAACACATCAAAGAAGGGGATGCATTTATCTATTGCTTTTAAGATGAACCTGTTAAGTGCTTCGACCTAACCATTAAGGCTTTACATGTCCTTGACTCTAGTCAGGGATCTCATGTCAACGAGTGCCTTGATTTTCTCTAAATTCGCTTCATTTCCCCTATTATTGACCATGAATCCGAGGAACCTTTTTGAAGCCAACCCAAATGCACACTTGTGTGGATTTAGTTTCATTTGATACCTCCTTAGGATTCGAAACATCTCCCTCCGATCATAGACATGGTTGGTGACTTATTCAGACTTCACCAACATATCATCCACATACACCTCTATTATTTTTCTGATATGCTCCTTGAATATTATATTCACTAACCGTTGGTAGGTTGCCCCTGCATTCTTCAGTCCAAAAGGCATCACTTTATAACTATATAGTCCACGGTCAGTAATGAATGAGGTGTGTTCCTTATCTTGTGGGTTCATGAGGATCTGATTATAACCCGAGTAGGCATCCATGAAGCTGAGAAGTTAGTGACCAAAAGTTGCATCCATGAGCTGATCAATCCTCAACAGGAGGAAACTATCCTTTGGATGGACATGGCTTGTTAAAGTCTATGAAATCCATATAGATTCTCCATTTCCCATTGTTCTTTTTTACAAGCACAGGGTTGGCTACCTAGGTCGGGTAGTGGGCTTCTCGAATAAACTTATTGGCTAGAAGTTTATCCACTTCTTCCTTAAGAGTGACATAACGCTCAACAATCATAGGTCTCATTTTCTAACAAATTGAATTGTGCTAAGGGTTGATGTTAAGCTTATGTGACATGACCCTGGGGTCAATCCTGACCATGTCTTCATGGTTCCAAGCAAAGACATCCAGGTTCTCCTTAAGAAATTCAGCTAATTGGGCCCTTATATTTGGAGGCAGGTTTTTTCCTAACTTAAGGCATCTCGTAATATTTGATTTACTGACCTGTACATCTTTGAACGCCTCTACTGGGCCAATTGCTCTATCTGCATCCATCTCATGGGGGTCAAGGTTGTAGCTGACCCTTGTTGTGCTCATAGCTCGTGGTTCTCCGCTAGAAACCACATTAACCTTTTTCCCTCTTAACCCCAGCTTAACCGCATCCTCATAATAGCATTGGGCTATGTGCTGCTCACCTCACACACATCCAACTCCATTAGGTGTCAGAAATCTAATGGTAAGTGTCCTAGTTGACATGACCATGTCCAAGTCATTCACTATAGGTTGCCCTAGCACCACATTATATGCTGAAGAATAGTTTATAATTAGAAAGTCCGCCAAGATAGTGGCTTGGTAATCTGAATCTCCTAAAGTAATAGGGAGCTTGATCTGCCCCACTGGTAATATTCCATCTCCTATGAAGCCATAGAGGGGCTCGAGGGAAGGCTTTAACTAGCTCATGCTTAATCCCATCTACTCGAAGCACCCTTATACTTAACATTCACTGAGCTGCTAATATCAATCATTATTCTTTGCACCTCGACGTTGCCAATTCTGGCTCGGATAACCAGCGTGTCATGATGGGAGGAATGTATTCCCTGTGCATCTTCATCTATGAAGGTGATGTTGTCTGAGGTCATCCTTGCTTTCTTGGTGAGTCTTTCAAATTCACTATGACCCATGAGCAGGACGTGGTTTGCCTCTCGCACGTAGCAGTCGTGCGACCTGTTCGAGGTGCTTGTGATGTGAAGCCCACCATGGATGGTGAATATAGTTCTTACTAAGGGTGCCTCCTTTTGTTCAGGAGTCCACTGGTGCTTGTGCTACATTGGTTGCTCGAGTTGCTGAGGTTGCTGTCCTAAAAGTTGGACCATGTAGTCCTTCAAGCAACCTCTCTTGATAAGATCCTCAATGGCATCCTTGAGCGCCTAGCACTCCGAAGTATTATGCCCAACCTCATTATGATAGGCACAAAACTTATCTCTGTTCCTGAGCCTATTGGGAGTCCTTAGGGGTTTGGGCTTCTCGAAGTCCTCCCTGTCTTTCTCTATTGCAAAAATCCTATCTTAAGTATCCAATAGGACACTATAGCTATCATGGTGACCTTGATGCTGAGGTCGCTCATTCCTGGCCTTTTTTGTGGCCTAGCTATTAGAACCATCCTTCTGACCCTCTTTAATACTCTTGTCATTGCTTTTCTTTTTGCTCTGGTTGGAGCTCTTCGCCTTGTCCTTATGGTTAGACTTCTTTGAGCCAAAGGTCTCCTTCCACTTGATTTCTTTGGTAGCTCACTCATAGAATTTACTCAAGTCCCTCACTAGAGATTTGTATATACTCTCGTATAGTTTTCTATCCTTGTAAAGTCCTATCAAGATCATTGTCAGGATACTTTCATCCAAGGGATTCTCTACATTACTGACTTCATGCCTAAATCGGGTGATGTAATCTTTTAGTGATTCATTTTTCTGCTGAAAGACTGTCGTGAGGTGGCAGGGTGGTGTGAGCTTCCTTATATTGGTTGATGAATCTCCTCTGGCATTCTTCCCAATTGTGAATGTTTTAAGCTGGGAGACTTCTGAGCTATGTCTAAGGTATGTCTCCAAGGGTGGCTGGGAAGACACAACATTCGACCAGTGGATTGATCGTCTAAAGATCTATCTAGACATTGAACGCATCCAAGTGATCATATGGGTCGCTGTCCCTATTGTATTGTGGGATGTTGGGGATCCTAAACATGCAAGGAAGAGGCTCTGTTTCAATCTTCTTGGTGAATGATGTCCTTTCCTCGTAATGGTCTCGATGATCCTGCGTTAAAAGGCATTTTTCTAGCTATTGTGCCTTCTAAAGTAGCTCTTCCATTATCGGGTCTTATGCCTTAGACTGACGACTAGTGGATCGATGGTTCCTTTCACCTCTCTAGTTGTGAGAGTGGCAATATGAGATTCTAAGCCTTCTACTATGCTTGTGACTTGGCATGTATTGATCTAAAACACATCCCCTGTTGGTCTTGTTTAAGCCTTCCACTTGATATGAACCCTCACATCACTGTTTTTCTCCATCATCTTTGTGAGCTCAGTGGTCCTTTGACGTCGGTGGTAAATTAAAAGAATGAACTAAACTAGCTCGCTGATGTTCTCCTCTGGTTGGCCTCTCCTCTTGAGCTCCTTCTTAAGGCTACTGGAGTACCCATTTGGGTGCAACGATCTCAGCTTGTCTTCACATGCCCTGGGTCTGTGCCTAAGCCAACGCCTTGACCACATCAGCCAGTTCCCTCACTATGTTCTCCAACGCTTCCTGACACTGGTGCCATGCTTGCATTCCATTTTCCCTAGAAACAATAACAGCTAGCTACTAAGAAGTTAATGAGGGTAGGCCAGTAACAGCAATTGTGGCAGGGACAATGGAAGCGTTTGTTGTAGGAAGAATTAGGCCTCCAACTAGTAGCATATTCCACTACTATTCCACATGACCCTCAGGCTAGTCAATAGCAGCATCTGAACTCTTGGTTGTTCTTCCTCTAGCCATTGCAGTTGAGCATAAACTCAAAGATAATGCAGTTTAGACCCTCCTTCTAGTGCCAAAATGTTGACATCTGAAATCGGTCAACCTAAGTCTGGCAACCCAAACTGCAAGTTGTGAAGGATAATTGGCAAGGAAGAGAAAGAAAGAGAAAAAGAACAGGGAACACCAAGAGATTTCTAATGTGGTTCAGCCAAATGCAAGGCCTACGTCCATGATTATATTATTTCTCAGTATTTTGCTGAGTTTTTAGTATTCTATTTGTATTGTTTTATCCCCCTTTACAATGATTTCAATCCCTTTTTATAGTAGTCTAGGTGTTACAATGTGATTCTATAATAGAAATGAATCATCAATTGGTTATATAATGGTCAATAATGGATTTCTCTAAATTGATGGTTGGGAAAGCATGCTTCGAGTTATGGGCTAGGCCTTGTCCCCAATGACCTGAGGTTATTGCTTTGACCTTTGTTAGCAAGCATCCTAAGTTCGCATTTGGCAACCTGATGCCTTGCTCCTACAATCTCAATCCTAGTTGAGCTAGGCCTTTATCAGCTGGGCTTTTCCATTAAGCTTTTACCAGCCCATTTGTGTGATTCTAAAAATACCCATAACAAGACTACCATAATTTAATTGAATCATGTTATTGAATTGAATGAATGTCATAACAACAAATTATTATAAATCAATTAATTATATGATTAAATTAATGGACCTGGAATGACATATAGGTTATTAATAGACTTTAGTGGTGTGAGGCTTGTCACTAGGCCAATGAGAATGGGTTAGTTGGCCCAGTAGGATTACAGTAAGGCAAGTCCCTAGTAAAGCTATTGTTGCCCCATTGAAATTTCAAATATAGTTTTTCTCCATTTCTCTACTAAGATTATAAAAAGTGAACCTACTAAAAGAATACTTTACTATTATAGATTCTCACATAATGCCAGGTATGATCTCATTATTATTAAATTTATTTATATGTATAAATCTGATACATTGTAACATAATTCAATAGATCTATTAATTTAACTATTATAATTTACCTATATATTTTTCAACAATTGGTATCAGAGTAATAGCCAAAGTCCATGTTTTTCTTTTATCTAAAAATAGTTTGGGTTTTAATGGAGAATGATATGAGTAAAAAAAATACATATAAAAATTTTGTAAAAAAAAAGGACATGGCTAAATTGAAAGAGTTTGTAAATCAAGTCAAGTATGATTATATAGTTGACTACTTAAGTTAATAAAGTGTGGGGTCATAAGCCACCATAGAGATGACAAATGTTGATAAAAATTATACCACTATGCTCTATTCCTCGAGCTCTATTTGTAGTAATTTTTTTAGATTTTTTTAAATAAAAATATTTTATTTATTTTTTGTCCAATTTATTTTAGTAATTATTTAATATTATTTGGGTCTGAAAATTTTATTATGTGTTTGCAACATATTAGACTACTATTTGTAGTTTTTCCAGAATTTTTTAGAAATAAAAATATTTTATGTAATTATTGTTGTATTTATTTGAGTATCAATTTCATGTTTTTAGGGTATGAAAAATTTACTATAACTATTGTATGTAATTTTTGTGGATTAATTTAAGTTTTTTTACATATTTAAATATTTTTTGGATTATTTTGTATAATTTGTAAAATTATGTAATAATCAATTTTGCTCATATTATACAATGAAAATTTATGCAATTGTTTACTCATCTATCATGAGACCAGTTGCATAAAATTTTGTTGAAATTAAATTTTAGAATTATAGTATTCAATTTTTGTGTTATATTATGAAGTCTTAAATATCTTATTGATGTTGGATTTCATAATATAATACTATTTAGAATTGCATAGTTATTAAGGAAATATTATAGCATGACTACGTTAAACATGCAATTTTGAAAATTTATGATAAATTTCATAAATTATTATTTCCTCAATTTTTTTTACCTATGCAATTAATTATCGTGAAGATGGTAAATAGGACCAATTATGAAGATTGGGTTGCATAGAAGATGTCTAAACTAAATTACTGATATCATATCTAACAATTACCAAATTTCGTATTTGGCATGGAGAGAAGGAGAGCTGATGGTTACCAAATCCAATCAAGATTAGAAAATTTATAACTGGCTTACTCTACTACTTGTAGTATATGGTAACACCTAGTTGAGCCCTTAGATCATTCTAATTAATACCAATTAGATTAAAAGATAAAAATGAGGGGGGGATTGGTAATATCTATTCTAATAGCAAATAGTAATGTAGGAATGTAAACAAGAGTAAGCAACAATCAGCCCAAGGGAATCAACTAAACTTGAGATTAATGTATCCTTGATCACTAAATATTCATTCAATTGTTAATCACATTTCTAGCCTTTAATCATAGCAAGAAGCCTTGAAATGATTAATGAGCCCTCTACTAGATAAGCATCCAGCATTTGGTTGATTAAGGTTAAAAAGATTAAGCATCCAATTTGACCAAAATCATCCTAAGAAATCAGTGACTCTGCCAGTTAAACAATCCATCAAAAGCTCAATGCATTGCTTAATTTCTACCATCCTCTTTCTACAAATGATGATTAAGCAATAATCATATTAACATCTAAATCAAATGAAGCCATTCAATTCAGAATTCTTAGCAAAACAGAGAGGAAAGGAGAAGAAATGACAAACACTTGAATTGCAAAGTGAAAGGAAGATCTCAACATTAATCTTCAAGCTCTTAATCCCTTGGACTGATTACAAGTTTTCCGCCTTCCATGAATGAAAGACAAAATTACAGAGAAAAGAAGAACCAAAATGTGTGCTCACTCTCTCTCTAGAAACTCTCTCTAAAAACTAACTCAAAAACTCTATAAAAAACTGTCTATATGATGAAATTGGCCAGTCACGAAATCAACAGTTGAAATTTTTTTTAGAAAAACAAACCAAGCAAAACCCCAGATCTCATTGGTTTTGGTGTTATACAATACAAATTTACAAGTTCAAAGGCTCAAACAACCTATTTAGCCAGGCTTAGCAACGGAAGATGCCTCGAAACGCATCACCGAATTTGGTCCAAGTGTCCCGACTTCCACCGGTTGCTCATGCTGGAAAACCCTCGAGATGGCCTCAAACCTTTTGAGTTCCAGATTCTCACTCATGTGCTAGCTAGGAAAAGAATCAAAATTTCAGCTTCAACCACCGAAATCAGACCCCAACTGCAAACCCTAGTAGAGCCAAGGCTATCAGTTTAGTTTTTCCCTTTTCCTCACGTCAAAATGCAACCCAAGTTGGGAAAATGGACAAGCCAAACAACATGTCGTTTGGCCAGCAATCTAAAGCTGAAATGACGTGTCATTTTGGCCCCATTAAAAAGCTATTTTTTAGTCCTTCTGATTTTTACCAATTACAGTTTAGTCCCTGAAAACTATTTTCAGTCCTAACGATTTCAATAAATTACAGTTTAGTCCCTGGATATCTAATATATCCAAATTGTGATCATAACTCATTTTCCATTCTGCATGTGACCCGATAGGCCCCTGAAATATTAGCAAAAGTCCAAAATACCCTTCAAATCATTTAAAGCCATATAAAATTAATCTGATTAATTTTAATTAATAATTAATTTCTCCAAATTAATTACTTGTGGACTCTAGCAAGCCATTATAGCTATCCAAATTTCGGTGGGAGTCATCAATGTTGACAAGCTTGTCTGTAGATTATCTCAATGCATAATTGAATCCTTTCATTACCTATATCCGGATCAATCAAAGGTTTGGATAAACGTCAACCTTTATAACTAATCATAGTTTCTCAACTCTGTGACTTATTTGACTCAAATGAATCCGAGCACTCAAATCCAATTTGAGTCTCAATTCAACCTTGTGCAAGGATTTAATTAGCCAAACCAATTCGTTGAGCGGCCTCGGATATCACTCTAAAGAGTGGTAATGAATCCTCTCTTGATTAGGCAATATCTAATTGCATTTTCAGAAATACCCAACTCAAGTCTTTAT
>JANHAO010018042.1:0-13745 GCA_026873985.1 Saraca asoca
TTAGGAACATGAAGAACATTGTGAAGGACAAGAGTATTTGAGATAGCTATTGACCCTTTCCCAGCAATAACCAAGAGAGACCCATTAGCTATTTTAATTTTCTGATTTCCTGCACATGGACTGTAAAAAGAAAATAATTTTGAGCGACCTGTCATGTGATCCGTTGCACCAGAGTCTATTACCCATGGATGATGGGGAATAGACGACACATTGAAGACAACGGGTTGAAGATAAGTACCTCTTTGGGTTAAGAAACAAGAAGAGGTGACAGTTGAAAATTGTGTCAATTGAAAAAGTCTATACAGTTGTTCTAACTGTTCCTTACTGAAAGATGGTGCCGTTACAGTTGCTTCGGAATTGCCATGCTCCTTTGTGCTTGATTAGGAAGCCTTTAGGTCACGGTTTGATTGATTAAAGAATCGTGGTTTCCAATTGGGTGGCTTCCTATGTAGATCCCAGTAGGTATCTCTATTGTGCCATGGCTTGTGGTAGTGATCACACCACACTTTTTCACCTCTTCTATTTTGTTGATTTTGGGACTAAGATAAACTTTGATTGTTTCTGGTAATTAGGGCAGAAACTTCAGTATTAGGCGAGTTTTTCTCACCCAACATCACTCTAGGCATGGTGGTTTGTGTCATTACAGATAGATGATTTTCAATATAGGCTTGAATCAAATCAAGCTCTAATACCATGAACACAGTAACACAGCAGAAGAGAGAGAGAATATTTTTTCAGAAGAAAAGATGCTGAATACATTATATAGGGTTAGGTTATATAGGCTACATATTCTATACAACCGATGTTCCTTAAAAATAGGAACGTAACAAATACAATCTCTAAAATATTTGAATAAATCTTTCTATTTTCTACATTTCCACATATTATTCTTTCAAAGGGGACTTTGGTTGGGGAACTTCAAGGAGCAAGTGACAGAATAAAAAAAACTAATTCCTTTAGTGTTTGGTTCACATGTAGTGGAATATGTTTTGTTACTTAATGAATTCCCTCCGATTGAAACTTTTTCCTCACCAAAGGTATTGGATTACATTATTCTCTAGAAACGAAAAACAATTCTCTCTTTCCTTCTCTTACCACTGTTCACCATTATCTTTCACCATTGACCATTGTTCACCATCACCTTTTGCCGTTGACCGCCTCCCACCACCACCACAAGTGTCATTGACCACCGCTCATCATCTTTATCGTCATTGACTATTGCCCACGCCATCACCTTCTTTTGCTGTTGATTACGACTCATCATCACCTTCCGTCATTGATCACCTCGCATTACCATCACCATTGACTATTGCCTACCATCACCTTTTGCCATTGACCATTGCCCAACATTACTACCACTATTGACCATCACTCACCACCGCCTTTCACCTTTCACCATTAACCACTGCCCAATATTATTACCATTATTGACCATCACCCACTATCACTTTTTGCCGTTGACAATTGCCCGATACTATTACTAATGTTGACCACCACCTCTCACCACCTATAGCTGTTGACCATTACTTATCACCACCTTTTATTGTTGACCGTCACATTATTACCTACTGATGTGACGTTGACTGTTGTCAACCATTATCTACTGCCAGGGGCGGATACAGGATTCCCTACCAGTGGGGGCTGTGCCTGTTCTCCAAAATGGGCAAATTTACAATTTGCCCCTTAAATTTTCTACTTCCTTTCATTAGAGCCTATCTTTAAAGAATCTTTTCAATTTAGTCCCTGTCGAATTTTCAATTTAGTCCTTCTACCACTTTTTTTTTTTTTAGTATTACAATATATATTTAAAAAAATTGAGTGGGGGCTTGAGCCCCCACTGGGCCCCACGTGGATCCGCCACTGTCTGCTACCATTGACCACTATTTACTATCATTTATGGTTGCTGATTACCGTCTGCCCTCACCTATAATCATTAACCACCGGCCATTACCACTGTTGACCGTCATCCACCATCACCTACTGTCATTGATCATCATCCAACACCATACCGCCCACCACCACAACCATCCACCATTCGCTATTATCTACTGTCGTGACGTTGACCACCGTCCACCATTATTATTGCCATTGACCATCATCTGCTATCACTTATTGCTGTTAACTACTGTCTACCATCATTCATCATCATTAACCGCCAGCTACTACCATCTACCACCATTGACCATCGTCCAACACCACTTATTGTCATTGACCATTGTTCATCACCGCCTACCATCATTGACCATTATCCATTGCTATTAATTACCATCCAACCAAACAGTAAGAAAGAAAATCATAAACTGTAAGAAAGGGAATCATGAATAATGTGATTCTATTTTCTAATGGAACCCAACAAATCAAAAAATAACCGTTACCATTACCCTTACGCTTCCTTATTTGATTTCATTCCTTTTTCTTTACAGGTTGAATCAAACGTCCCCTAAAAGTTTAGTGTTGTTGGCCTTTGAGATTTATGATTTTTTGTTATTCATTCACACTGGGTCCCGACCAGCTATATAATTATTTATATTTTTGTTTCATTGATGGCTATAAATGAGTAGGTTACTCTTTTGAATATTTGACTGGGGTTCAAAAAGTTGTGTCCTTATTTATGAATGTATTGAATTTTTCGTATCAAATATTGTCTCATTATATTGGGATAATTGATGTTTGCGCTTGGATTTAATTCACATGCCATTATGGGGCTGAAAATTTTAAATTTTGAACTGCTAGAATCTAGTTTCCCACGGTTATAATTTTATCAATGCAGGTTCTAAATTGCCATGAGTCTTCCATCTATGTCCTAGCACCTCTGAGATATGCCACTGTCTATGGATGCTCAGATGCTACTATAGTTATAGGAGCAGTTGGCAAGGTAATAACTACTAACTTGCAATCACCTATATGGAAATAGATTAGGAAATTTATTTAATTTGTTTTCTGATAAGTGTTGGAAAGACGCGTCTGTTTCACGTATTTAAATGGTATCATATGGTTCAAAGGTGATACCAATATAATAACTATCCAGTTGGTTTCAAGTGATGATTTTTCTTAGGTTATTAGATTTCTAGTAGGTAAGGGGAATAAATCAGGCTTTTAAATGCAAGTAGAAAGTTCTTCAGTTTTGGTTAGCTGCATTGGTAGGCGTTAATACATGTGTTAATAATTTAAATGATTACATACTTTTTATAAAATTAGTATTTCTTTGCCCTTTGCTATCTTTGAACCTGCAACAAAACATTCTCACCTGTATGGTTTTAAAGTTTGCCATGTGTGGTTAAACAACAACCAAGATAAATCTGGCAACAATCGGCATCCAGATTTATCTTGTATAATCTGTAGATTTGCATTATGTATGTTGCTTATAATAAAATTGTTAAAAATTTTTTTGATAAGAAATAAAAATGTTATATATTAAATCTAAAGTTGCTTTAAAAAGTCTCAAGAGAAAGTAACTTGTTATAATTTACTCTTTTTTTTTTTTTTTTTCAAGATAGGAGTTATACTAGGCTTCTGTTTAGCAGTTAGAAAATTGTTAAAATTTAATACTAGAACTGTCAAATTTTGGATAAGTTGCCAGTATTTTACTGAGCATCTGCTTGTCATGAGCATAGTTACCAGAAACCATGTTTTGACCAGTGTATCAGATTCCAAAAACTACGATTTGGTACCCTCACATTAATTTCTCAGGAAATTGTGTAAAAAAGTAGCGTACCTCATTTCTGTTCCAGTACCGTGATTTTATACATGCCATGTTTTTAGTAACTATGGTCAGGAGTGTAAGTATAGTGGGTGCTCCTGGTTACCAGGACGGAAATTGATGTTCCCTTGATTTTTTTTCCCTTGGCAGGCTGTGAGAGTAGAACATTGCGAACGGGTTCATGTGATTGTAGCAGCAAAACGTGTATGTATTGCTAACTGCCGTGAGTGTGTTTTCTTCCTGGGGGTGAACCAACAACCGCTCATTGTTGGTGATAACCATAAGCTGCAGGTGAGCCTTTTCTCTCCATTATTACTGCTTTTTTAAATACATTGACTCTCAGGTTGCTTTTATCTTCTGTTTTTCTAATCATGCCTTGATTTCATTATGAGTATCTTAGAATTGGATGAATTAAGTATTTGTGAGGGACTGTATGTGAACATGTTTTTATTTACATCGGAGGAAGGAGATAACTGGGAAGGTTTTGTGATTATAATGAAACCATTTGAGCCACATTCACATAAAATAGACCTTACCAAGATCTTAATGGGTTGGGTATAAGAAATTAAATACTTAGGTGTCATGCAATCTTAATTATTGGATGGCAAGTATTATGACTTTAGATCAAATCTAGGGTGTGTAACGCCAATAGTAGTTAGTTTAGGTACTGTTATTAACCAGGGGTTGGTCAATCTCTTGTATGTGTGAGAGTTACTGCATTCACTTGTATACTGAGCCACCTTTTTGTCAAGTTACCATTATTATTAGAGGTAATTATAAAGAACATAATAGAAAAAAACATGGTTGGTTTGTCTGTTTTAAGTGGATGGCAAACTGATTTTATTTGTGGTTCCTGAGTATACACCATCCAAATGATCATGTTGTGTCAATTCAACAATAATTATTAAATTGACCAACTCACATAGAGACTGTATGTTAGTGGGTAATATGCAACTTATGCAAGAAAGAGAAGATAGAAAGGCAAACTCCATGATTAAACTTGAAGTTGTGCAAGATCTGTTGATACACAAGGCTCTGCAGGAGCAAGCTATCTGAGCTTATGTAAAAAAGCTTTGTTTTACTGACCATTCTATTGGTTGACTGCAATAACTGGTCTTTTTCTTCTGGGTCCTCTATTTTGTCTTTTTTTTCTTCCTATTTTTGGCCCATATATCCGCTATTATTGTTACCTTCAAATTATGATTCTCTTTTACAATCTTATCAGGTGGCACCTTACAATACATTTTACTCCCAGCTGGAGGAGCACATGACTGATGTTGGAATATTGTCCACTGTAAACCGATGGGATGAACCTTTGGCTTTGGGTGTTGTTGACCCTCATGATTCATTATCTCATCCGGCAGGTGTCTCTGATGTCCAAGCTGAGTCTGCTTCAAGGGTAGACCCTGATCAATTCACAAATTTTTTGGTATGCTTTTTGTTCTTAGACTGACATAATGGAAAACTGAAGTCTTTTAATCAAAATACTGTCATGTCCGAGGGATTTTGGTATATTTGTTTAGTGATTGGCTTCCCCTTTTTTACTATAATATTTTCACACTTTTTTCAGATTGTAAACTGAATTATAATTATTATTTTTTTGGGAGTGGCTCGAATTAAAGAGACTCTTAGTCTTTAAATGCTGAGTATTTTTATTTCGTTTTCTATTAAGATTCTGTTATTTAAATTTTGGGTGGTAGAAAAATGTTCTAGGTTGATCATCAGTATTTCTGTCTGAAAAAAATGTAATTTTTAAAAGAAGCATGTTCTTACATTATTCATTTGAGAGACATGTTCTTTTTTCCCCTTATCATTTGTTATGCAGATTCCAAACTGGCTGGGAGGAGATTCTACTGGGTTTACAAAAGATAATCCATTTACTTTACCAGAAGCTTACATAGCAGCACAGCATAGAAATGTATGTCTATTTTGCTAATTAATAATTAGTTCCGTGGTCAGATTTCCAATATTTTGTTGTTCAGAGAGTTTTTTTACAATTTATTGTTTGTTTTAATTAATGGATTGAGTAAATTTTTATCTTCTCTCAGCAAAAAAATTTAGGTGAAATAAGGCAACTATTGCGGGAAGCCCCCCTTGAAGAAAGTCGTAAACGAGAATTGTCATCTGCACTTCACGTGTACTTCAGAGACTGGTTATATGGTAATTCTCATTCTTGTTTATTGGTGCCTTTGCTTCATATGGGAACTCAGTTTAAACTCTTGGCTCTATCCGTTAGTTTTTTGAAGTTTTAATTCAAGAAAGGTTGTATATTTATTTTTACAATCCCACGTGTATGGCTAGCTCTCTGTGTGAGCAACAATCAGTTGCTGATGTTACATTCTTTACTGGCTAAATCTTTACATTTGTTCATGAATTCAATTTTCCGCTGCTTCTAGAAACGCATACATCCTTTGAAATATTTGAGTTGAGCAATTATCATATGCTACATTTAATTACAGCTTTACATCATAGGATAACATATGTAAAATATATATTATAATCTTAATGCAACAAGTAGTACGACAGACGACAAGATGAATGTTGTTGGTGGTCCCTTCTGACATCTCATGCACTTGGGAGTTTTCTAGTTACAGTGTTGCACTGTATTGGAAATGGCATGGTTTTCTGGCCTTTTTATCTGCCTGTTATTGTATTTTGTGTGTTCATTGGATTACAACTTCTGTGTTCGTCAGAACAGAACATGCTTATAATTTGTTTTCTGTTCTAACAGCCACGGGGAACATTCGTCAACTTTACTGTCTACAAGGCGATTGATATATCAGACATTCCATGGCCAAATTAATGATGGTACAGGATCAAGGTTTCTGTTTCCCTGTTGAACCTCTACTTGAATTTCTCCTGCCAATTCTGTTGGCCCCGCAGGTAGCTAGCTAGCTGAGATCTGACAATGTGAATTGGGATGCTCCCTGTTTGTGCTTTGGCACCAGTGCACATAATGGAATCAGAAATACCATTTGCTAATCTGATTGTAATATTTTTTGTTGTTTAAAAAATATTGTAATATTTGTTAGCCTAAATTAATGGCCACTTGAAAATTTTTCACCACCCTCCTGGCAAGATATGTAGTGGTCGTTTTGAACTGCGACTGAGTTTTGCCAAATAATACAAGCGCTGGGGGAATTTTATTCAAGTTAAATTGCCTTTGTAGTGCTACCAGCACTGCTCTAAACACTAGTATACAAGATAATGAGTCGAACTAGTTTTATTTATGTTCATTTATTTATCAGAGGCGTGGTTAATTGTGAGGAGTTGTGAAGAGTGTAGAAATGCTAGTATTTTTCAAAATTGGATACAAATTATAATCGAGAAAACAAAATGCCATATGTGGCAAAGTGAAAAAAGAAAGAGCATCATAGATCCAAAGTAATTGTAAAAATTATAGACATTTTTGACCAGTACAGCTAAAAGCATTACCACCGCTGACTCTTCTGCTTTTCTGTGTCTCTACTATGCAGTCACAGATTCCTCAATTTTTGTGCGTAGTTACATACATAACGAGTAGGGCAAAAAATAATAACTAAAGGAACTTTATAATAATTAGCTTGCGGGAACCAATTGGAATAGTTTCTCTGCTTGATCGGGGAAGAAGGTGATGAACAAATATGCACCTGTACGTATCATAAAGCAGAGGAAAGTCATTACTAGGATCAGGAAATCACGATTAAGGTTTAAAAGAAAGAACTTACAAACAAGAACAGTTCCCAACACAGCTGAGATCTGCCCTTGTATTGTCACCAAACCAGCTTTCCCAGCATTCTGCAACTCGGTCGATCCAACAGAATCAAAGGTTCCTACAGAATGAGAACATTTCATTTCCTTGTCCTAACGTATTAACCAGACTTCAATACAATGGTTTATAGTATACTAAAGATCATACCTGGTTTGACTGTCTGAAGGCCTGATGTAATACATGCTATATTTGTGAAACCAGCTTGCTCTAACTTATTTGCTGCAGCAGCAGACCTTGACATCAAAGAGTACCCCTCAAATGTTTATATCAGGATCAGAAAACTGAATGAAGGTTTAAGGGAACAAACACAGCATACATTGGGGGACAAAAAAAATAGATCCATCAAATTTAAATGTAAATCTGCATTTGAGACCCTTAGCATCAGTGAGTAATTCATAATCAGCAGTTCTAATCACAGGTTATCATTGATATGACCTGACAGAAGGAAACAACTCAAGCATTTCATATTTACTTAAAACACTATCTTATAGTCTGTATTCATAGCAACCAGAACCATCTAATTGTATTAAATGAAATCTAGTCCTCTGTTCTTGTTTAAGACAAAGTTTCTCCTTTTTTTATACAGAAAGGAATAAGACGCAGATTAAGACCTTTTGCATGTGAACCAGGAATTCTAGTGAGACCTCTAATTTGATAAGCCATTTCCACTTGGCTATACTGCCACCCAAACTTGATTTATTCTCTTCTCAGTATACCACCATATTTGTCATATGATTGGGCTATACATTATATGATGGTTCCATTTGAAACAAAGTGCATGATTGCATGTTTACCATGAATTTTGTTCCTATTTACAAATTATACTCCAAAGATGGTACTTTGGAGGCCAATAATAAATACAGAACAGAGGACATTAAGCAGAGCTAATTGGACATGGTTCAACAAGGTAGATATAGGAATCTTGTCGGGCAAGAATATATAAACTGACCTCAGCCCTTCCTGACATACAACCAGGAGTTTACTCTCGGGTGAAAACTGGTTCTTCACAGATTGCACAAAATCAGCATTTGGTTTAGTGAATAGCAACCCAAAAAACAATCCAGCAAAATTATTATGCATAGTCCTCTTTACAATTGTACCTACAGAGACAATGAAATCAGTAGAGTAATAAAACTGAGAAGGAAATATGTTATATGAGAAGCACTAAGTGGACTGTGAAAATGGAAGAATTTCCATACCAAGATCATTGTCTTGATTTTCAACAAAAAGGGGCACATGGTAACATGATTTTATGTGAGCTCTTTCAAACTGAGTTTTGTCCCTCACATCCAGAATTGTATATCCTTCAACTGCTATAAGTTCCTTTGCTTGCTCAGCTGATACAAATTTTATTTCTGCTTTCAGCATCAAATTTCTCCTTACAGGTAGCTTCCCTGGCATGTTCCTTGCATTGTGAGTTTTTAATACCAACCAAGGTGTCCGTAACTTGCTGAAAACACAACCTTAATCTCTTACTATTGAATTCAAAGATCCAAACATTATGTGAATTTTTTTCTTAAAGTTTATATTTTGGCCAATATAATTTAGTTCGGAAACCAGCTTCAGAATCCTTAATGGTAGTGACCTGTAATAAGGCCCATCATAGAATTACCTATTGTGAGGAACTAAAGTAAACAATTAAGCAATAGCAGCCCCTGCAACTTGAGTATGTGAACCTGAGCACATAGTAAGTAAAAATAATAAGCCTAGCCTACTTGTGTTTCTAATTAATTAATAAGGGACTTCATCAAAACTGTCAATTTTCAACAAGTTAAGCCTTTATTTTGCAGCTTTCAACCAACAATTGTAGAGAGTATCATTAACAGAAAAGTTTCATAGAAAATCATAAAAAATTCATCCCATGTTCCAGGGTGAGTGATAGAACCATAAGATGATTATCTTTCAGTCCCATGCAGTTTAAAGTTGATGAATTCTTGTTTCCCTAGCTTTGCAAATGTAATAAAATATTATTAGCTTCCATTTCATGCTATTGAGCGAAAGGAGAGCATGAAGATCAACCTTTTATGCTAAGAGGAATCATAATAATTTCACCAGAATCCAAAAGCTTAATGCCATCCAGGCTTGAAAACAATTTTTGCCTTACATATTTTACCCAAAAAAAAAAAAGAAAAAAAACAAAACTATCAGAATTGACTATTATTCCACCATCCCATTTTTTCATACTCTACAATTGAAGGGAAAGAGCTGTACAGAGCCCAGCAGCTGCATTGAACAGAAACCCTTTTTGTTACTCGGTTATCATCCAAAACATGCATAGGATGCCCCGAAAGATGAACTTATGAATTTAGTATCTCACTGAAGTTAAGGTTTCGAAGAATTACCTCAAGGAGGAAGAAAGACAAGGATAGAAACAAATCCCTGCCATTGTTTGGATTCTTAGTAGCAAATATGAATTGTTCTATGCTTCTTCCTCCATAGGCCTTGAAAGGCGAGAGCTTAAGAGCGCCTAGCCAATGGCTTAGTTTGGTGGGCCATGAAATTTGGGAGATGCAATAGTTTGTTGCCGCGTAGCAACAACCGAGGCGATAGGTTTCTCTGTAATAATCTTGAGAATTCCATACCGGATATTTGTTTTCGGCTACGTATTAACTTCGTGCCTGCACCACTTTCAAATGTATATAACAGGAGAGGGGATAAACAAACATGATGGTATTATAATAAAAAATAATAAAATATAATATTATTAAATATTTGATATATAATTTTATAAATAGTTTGATTATATAAACTTATATCATCATATATTTATTATTATATATATAATATGATAAGTATTAAAAATTTTATCTTAAAAAATTATATTTATACTTAAAAATAATTTATATTACAATTATTTTATATTATTTGGTAATTATAAATTTTCAACATTTTTATTGTAATTATCAAATATTGAATTAAATTAATACATTATCTATATTTCTTATTATTTTTTTCTTCAATCAACTATAATATTATGAAGTTATAAAAAAGAAAGAAAAAAAAAAGAAGATAAGAAGTCAAACCAAAAGTTATAAAGTCAATTACATTATTAAAAAAAAAAAGATACTCCATGAATTATGATAGAAATATACTTTGACTGATAGAACGAATGTCATGATTGCAAGAGATTAAGTTATATAAATATAAATTAATAGTAAATTGGGAATGATAAATTTTACTCTAATCCTATTATTTTGTAATAAGTTCAAAGGGAGATGATTCATTTATCATGTGTTAACCGTATAAAATAAATAGGCTGTATTATATTATACTATCTTGTGTAAGACCCAAATGTTTTATAAATTTCTCATATGCACCTACATAATTCATAATTGAAGTGTGTCAAGGTAATTGACTCATTTAATAACATAAAATTAGGCTTGATTGGGTACTTAGGCTTAGACTATATACTGGATTAAAATCTTGTGATAGGTAAGATTTTTGACCTAGCTATTTCTATTTAAAGATGGGTCCATACTCTTTAATCTTAAGTTAAACTGTATCTACCCATTAGTTGCAGTAAAAGTTCTCTTCAGACTAGGGTTGCTTGATAAGGGATTCTATCATATCGTATTGTTGGGATTAGATTAGGAGAAAGTCGGTGTGGTGATCGTGGATACTAAAATGGATTCATGTATAGTTAAATTTAAGATTGTATTTTGTCTTTGTACTCTAATTATGTTATGATAACACAATTAATCGATCCAATTTTTAAAATTATTCTCAAAATTGAATAATTAAATGTATATTCAATTTAATCATACAAATAGAAATGCTTAAAAAAACATGTGATTGAATTTACATAAACTTTTAATTGTTCAAAATCCATTTTTTTTTTGTTTTGTGATCAATTTCTCCTAAAGACATGACTTAGACTTCTATATAGCATCATTGGAGATCTTTCATCCATTTTTCCCTCTTTTTGCTTGCAAAATGCCAATTATATCCTCATTGCATTTTATCATCACCTCCTAGATTGACTATCAGTTCTTCGCTACTTGGTCTCATCTTATTTCTTAGCACCTTACTTCTTCTATTCAATCCGTTTCTTCAACTTAAAATAGTTGGCTTTCATATGCCTACACTTTTGGTAGAACTTATCGTTCCTTTTAAACGAAAGTTTTTTGGCCGTTGATTATTATGCATCTTCAACACCTTTCTTTACCTTGAATTGGATTTTCCTTTTGTTATCCTTCTGATGTAACTTATTTCCATATTCAGCATTTGATCCATGAGAAATAAAGTGAGCACTGTGAATCTTTCTTTTCCACATATCATATCTCACTTAATTAACAATGAAGTTCAAATTAGTTAATTATGTTATCATGACATAATTAAAGTGTAGAGACAATATAGAATTTGATCTTAAGTTTAACCATACTTGAATCCATTGTAGCATCCATTATCACCACACTTATTTTCTCCTAGTGTGATTCCAACAAGATGATATGATAGAATCATTCCTCAAGTAACCCTAATCTAGAGAGAACTTTTACTACAACAAATGGGTAGACACAGTTTAACTTAGGATTAAAGAGTAGGGACCCATCTTTAAATAGAAATAGGTATCTTTTACTGCAAATGTAAAAAAAATAAAAAATCGAACCTGGATTCATAGGTTTAGCAGCTTTGGGTTGCACCACTGGACTATGTACTTGCTTGTTTCTATTACTCAATTTTATAAGTTAAAGTAATTTTAGAATTAGATGATATTTGGTGGACCACATTGAGATCCATATGCACTTTAGGCACGTGAATGCCATGCACCACCTTCTTAGTGTTAAATGGTGGCGGTCTTAATGCCACCGACCTTCATTTTTCAAGCTCTATTTTTTGGATATTTTTCTAGAACTTTCTGGAATTAAAAAAGTTTTACATAATTTTTGTCCAATTTTTATATTACATAAAATTATTTGGGCCTGAAATTTTTTTTTGTTAAGTATGATTCTTAATATTTAAGCTACAATATATAATTTTTGTGGAATTTTTGGACACTGTTTAGCCTATAAACTGATTTTAACATGTTTATGTGCATAATAAATAATTTTGTTGGAATCATTTGACTTGTGTTATGCCATCAAAATTTTGTGTGATTGTGAGCTTGCCTATCATGGGCTTAATTACATAAAATTTCTAAAATTGCATGATTGAAATGTTGGATGGATTAAGGAGAATGTTATGTTAATAATATTTATATATTCTATCGGTATGATATTATTTATTAATATAACTCGTTGGTGATAACACAAGAGTAGAATTAAATATTATGTTCTTAGAATCTTAAACAACCTATCAGAGTTAGGTTTTAGAGATATAGTATTTAATTATTGTATTATATTATAAAGTCTTAAATACCTTTTGATAATAGATCATATAGTGTAACATTATGTTAAAATTGCTTAGTTTTAAGGAAACTCTAGCATGATTAAAGTTGGACATGCATTATGGGAATTTATGATTAATTTCATAAATTGTTTTTCCTTGATTTTGTAGTCTATGCAATTGATTTGTGAGGAAGCATTGAATGGGACTTGTTATGAGGGTTAAGCTAAGCTATTAAAATTATATTTGACAAATCACCAACCTAGACTTGGCATTGAGAGAAGAAGAGCTAAAAGTTAATGATCATTCCCTTCCAGTGTAATGGCTCTTTATGAGGAGTAGATACACTTTGATAGAGTGAGCTTGATGACTATAAAGTACTTTATGAGTAAAACCATAGGTTATTACCTCTCTTTGTTGGTAAAGACCAAGTATGATAATGTTAGTGGAATTCATGAGCATATCATAAAGTTAGTGCATTTCCACAATTGCCAGAAGGAGATATAAGTGGAGTTGGATGAGAGTTATCTAATATGACATGCTTTGGAGTCTCCTATTGCTTAATTTGTTGGTAGCCTGTTGTATGTTCAAGTGTGTATACATTCTGATATTGCTTATGCAATTGGTGTACTTGGAGACACTTGAGTGATTTGGTTGGAAATATTGGATTGCTATAAAGAAAGTTAAAAGGTACCTGTGGAGTACAAAGAGTTTCATGTTGACTTCTCACAGATTTGGTGCTTATAGGCTATTTTAACTCCAATTTTATGGGGTCCTTAGATGATGAGAAATTGACATTTAATTACTTGTTTATGATGATAGGAGGAATTGTTCTATGGAAAAGTATTAAGTAGTCAATAACAGTAACCTCTATTATGGAATCAAAATGTGTCGCATATTGTGAAACCACTTATAAGGCTATTTGGTTAAGGAATATGACATTTGGATTCATAGTTATAGAGAGCACTTCTA
>JANHAO010018043.1:0-13745 GCA_026873985.1 Saraca asoca
GACTGGAATGCGATGTAAAGATTATGTGGATATTATATTTTATTCAAATGAATATCATTTTCATTATATTTAAATGAATATTATTATTCTTATACTATGAATTTATTTTTACATTTTACAGGAATAATTAGTATCATTAACTAATAGAAATAAACCAGATGGAATTGTATGAAAATTTTTAAAAAATATAATAAAATTTAGTAGTGGTTCCTTAACCATCGCTAAATTTAAATGAACTAAAATTAACGGTAGTTACATTAACTACCACTAAATTTAAATGTATTAAAAATAACAACTTTCCGTCCAGACATTGTGGTGATTAAACAAATCGCTACTAAAATTAAAATCGAAATATTGCAGCGGTTAGGTTAACCGCCGCTATATTATTACAGAAATTACACTTTCCAGCGGTTTTCTATAACCGCCGCTAATGTCAATCCGGTGGTTTATTTAGTGGCAATTATGTTAACCGTCGTTAATTTACTTAGCTACGGCTCTAATCCCCGCTAATGTATACATTTTTTTGTAGTGAGATTCTACACTATGAAGGAAGATGTTTGAGGCCAAGACTTTTAAAGAATCCAATATTCATTCCATAAATGAGGTCACCCCTTGTGAAGTAAATGAAAGGAAAAAGATGGCAGTATGAATATTCTAAATACATGATGTTTTGTGTGAGTGAGAGAGAAAGTTTTGCTTAATTAGTCATGTTGTCTTGTAACTATTAATGTGAAAAGAATGGTTTGTCTAAGTGTACATGTGATAGATATTTCTTTTTTTATGTTTATTTATCTTGATTTCAAAAGTAAAATGTTCATGAACTTCTAAAATCAATTCATTTTCTGAAATTCATCTTATGTGAATAAAATTTAACACAACGTCTATCATTCAAGTTCAAGTTGACATCATGTGTATTCGTGATTGTTGAAATTTTTTTTATATTTATTTCTATAATATTTGTAATTTTATATATAAAATTTTATAAATTGTTATAAAAAGTTATCACTTCATGCAGATTTCACATATAAGAAATTTATAAAAAAATTATAAATGTAAGGATTAAATTTGCAACACATAAATATGTTAAGAATTTTTCTGTAAAAAATGATCATTTTTACCAAAAAAAAAAAGTTATATAGCTTGCAAGAAATGTACTAAAATGTATTTTGATGATACATATTAGAGCTTTACATACCCTTATGTTATAGTTAATATTTGATGCATAGTTTTAAAATCGAACTAGAACTAGACCGGCTGATCAAATTGGACAATTAGCCAAGGAGACAGTTTGGTTAAATAATTTATTTCATTTAACATAAAATACACTTTATAGGCATAACATCATGCTTATGTTATCATATAACATCATTATTCCATCTAAATATACCACTCTATTAAATTATATATATTTTCAATAAATTTCCAACCGAAGAATTTATTTATAAGTTCCTCAAAATCATTACTTAATTGATTTTAAACATTAAAATTTATTAACAAATAAATTGAAATCATTTATATGTAAATGGATTAAATTTAATTTAGTAGTAAAAAGTTTGAATAATTTATTAAAAATCTTAAGTTTAAATTTTCTTGTCATCGATATATTAAAAAATTTAATTTTAAAAAATTAGTTTCAAACAAATTAAGATTACTTTTCTGATTGAAACGAGAAAATTATCATATATATATGCCAACTAATTCATTTTTATAATTACACAAAATTTAATGGCATAATATAAGTTACTAATAACTCCTACAAATAACATTTAATAAAATAGGAAAAATTATATAATAATTTTAAATTCTCAAAATTAATTCTGAAAAAATACCAAAAAAAAAATAATCTTATAGAGTACTTTAATAAGCAAAATGACAATAAAATCACACTAAAGAAGTCTAATTCAATTGGTAGAGTAGAAATTTTTTGAACCCATGGTTTTATGTTTAATATTGTGTGAGGGCTTTTTTTTTTTTTGTTTTTGTAACACTTTAGCAAATAATTTAAGCTAATAATAAATTCATAAAATTATGTGTTAAAAGTATATAATTTATAGTCTAGCATACACTTTATTTACTGAAAAATTTTGTAAGTAGATGTATTATAGTGAGTATTCAAATTTTATTCTGGGGTCAAATTGTTATTTTCCTTTTTTTATTTTCTTATACATTTTCCTTTTTCTTTTCTTCTTTTTCCCTTTTCCCCGATGCCCTCCCTCTCATTTTCCTTGCATGAAACAGAGCTTCCTCTCTTTTGCTCTACTCCTTCCTTTCCTTCTGTTTCCGGCCACCACTCTGATCGCCCAGCTCCGTCCTCCTCCTCCTTTCCCGTTCAGCTTCTTCCAGGTAGTGGCTAGTCTCTGCTTTATTTCTTCCTTTTTAGTGACGCCGGACAGCCTTAATCGGCCCCCTCTGCTTCCATTCGTTTCCAGCGTCTGCTTCAGCCACCGTGGACTTCACAGCTTCACTCCGTGCTCCAATGTCAGCTGCTACCCTGCTTGACCCCGTTCTTTTCTTCTTCCCGAGCAGCCAAGCACGCCGGTGTGACTGCTCCCTTTGGCCAGTCTGGCTCGCTGGCTGACTCCAACTTCCGGTCAACCTTGGACGGCAGCAAGCCAACTTATTTCCTTCCTTGCTCAGCTATTGGTGTCCAGTTGAAACAACCCAACCTTGTGTCCAAATAGTGAGTAGATTTATACTTTTTTTGAACTTTATTTATTTATTTATTTGTTTTAGGATTAGATTTATGGAATCAAAAAAGTTTATGGTAAAATTAGGAATTTATTTTGTGAGTTGGTTAATAATCTTGGTTATTAGATTTTGGTGAACTAATTGAATAAACTATTTTGGAAAGTTGTGGTTTAAGATTTCAAGTTGAAATTATCTTATTACTTTTAAAGGTGAGTGGATAATTCTACTTCTATTGTAAACCTCTTTTTACAA
Organism: Saraca asoca; assembly: GCA_026873985.1. Taxonomy (NCBI): domain Eukaryota; kingdom Viridiplantae; phylum Streptophyta; class Magnoliopsida; order Fabales; family Fabaceae; genus Saraca; species Saraca asoca. The sequence goes on from JANHAO010018043.1 coordinate 2,941, forward strand.
ATATTAGTTTTGTTTGATATTTTGATTTGGAACATCATAGATTACTAAATGTTGCTAGTTCCTTGTTTTTGAAAATGAAACTATACGTCATGATATATATATATATATATATATATAAAGTACTACAATGTACCTATTTTTTTATATATTATTATTTACTGCGTATGATGCTAGTGATTGTATTGTTTTGCCATAATGAGATTACTAAAATTAATGGACAATATGCTATATGAAATGGGTGACAACATTGTCAAATAATTTAAATTATGAGTTAATTGAAATTGGATCTTTACTCTGAATGCTTATTGTTACATAAAATATTTTGTTAAATGAGCTTTCTTGAAATTTGAATCCATTGAAAATTCCTTCAAAAAACCTTCAAGTGCACTTGTGATAAGTCTATATCTGTTGGAGGAGTAAGGGGAGTATATCTATTGAAAGAGTAGGGTGGATGATGATGACTAAAATTTATTAGGTAAAGTTGCCTTTAGGAATTATCCACTAGATTCTAGTTGCATATAGAAATACTGAATTCTTTTTCGATGACTTACAAAGTTTATGAAATAAGAATAACATTAGTGGCTTTTCTCTACTGAATTACTTGGAAATATTTTTGAAAATGAAATGATATTGTACTTGTTCTTACTATTTTAGATTTGATAACATGCTTATCAATGAATATTTAAATCTCTATATATATATATGTGTGTGTGTGTTTGTGTGTTTTACTACCTTGCTTTTGAATGAGTTGTAAATTAATTGTTGGATTTCCGAGGGATTATTCGCTCATTGGGGTTCTATGAAACTCATTTCCTTTTCTTTTCTGTTTTGAGAGCTTGAGGCCACTCTTGCTGCTCACCCACATCCATCTAGTCCAGAGTTTGCTTCTTGATTAGGTAGACTATCTTTTACAGAGTATGAATGCATATTGATAGTGGTATTTTAGTAGTTGGTGTAGTCGAGTCATTTATGTGATTGTGTCTAATTATCGCCCACTAGTCTATGTGTATTATGATGTTTGAGCTTTTGTGGCATTCTGTTTAGTTGTACAGATTATGAGTAGGGCGTATATCCCTCAGCTAATGTATTAGCCTAGTGCCTAGGGTCCAAAAAATAGAGCAAAATCTATTTGATTTTTCTTAGAAACCTGATGAAGTATTTTGATGATAATGTCTATGTTCATTAGATGTTCTCACTTCTTATATGTTTTGTATTTGTCTAGTTACACTTTACATAGGAGATGCGTCACATCAAGGATTTTACTGCATTGTTAGGCTTATAGAGAGTTATCTATTAGTGACCTTCTATGCCAGTCATCTGTCATGGATCGAGGCATGACATTTTTTTGCCTTAGCTCAAACTTTTATCTTCTCTACCCATTTGACCGAAAATGAGTCTATTCATTTGAATTTGACTCGATTTAATTTTGCAAATTTTCAACCTTTTTTTCAAGCATTATTTTTTATTTTTGCATCATTACATTAGAAATTTTTTTCTTACCCATGCATTAATTTGAGAAAAAACTGAAGCTTTTAATTAAATAAAAAATGCTACAATTCCTTGGCTCTAAAATGGTTTTTAATTTTAAACTAATTTAGCACCAATTGATTTTTTTGTTTTATTTATGAGAATTAATCTCACTTAATGCTCCCAAGAATTTTATAAGAAAATTTCCAAAAAATTGGAGTTTGAATGCATTACGTTTCAGTATTTGAAAAAACATTTCTGGGAAAAAGTTTGTATCAGGCTTAATTGAAGCCATTTTTTCTTCAAATTGATATGTGGGAAAAAGCATTAAATTGTGCTCTAATTTGAAGTAAAAGCATCAATCCTCTTTGCACAAATTCTAGGTATTTTTTTTATTTTTTTTTAATTTAGAACACCAAATCACAATTATTCCTCAAATTGATGAGTGAGTTATATTCTTATTTAGGTTCATGTCTACAGATTCAATCTAAGAACATTTAGGCATTGAATTCACAATTAATACAATTCAATATATGATGATATCAAAAAACATTAATCTATAAATTCTAATGTTTTGAGGCTACGAAAATTTTAAACTCATAACATTATTGAATCATCAATGCCATGTAATCCTACATTAGTAGGTTCTGCTAATGATCCACAATTTCAAACAACCATATTACATAATTTTAGGCTTTGATATCAATTGATAAAATAAAATATGGATTTGAAAATATACACTAGAATTATATTAATACAACATGTCTGAATTGCAAATTAGAAACATGATAAAGCTAATGTTATGGCATTTTCTGTTAACATACAAATGGGTTGGCAAAGGTCCAATAGAAGACGAATTTAGTCAAAAGGTCTAGACCACTCAAGGAACTAGGGTTGCCTGATAGGTACCAGCTCGCCAGCTCACTAGCTCGAATTCAAGATATAGAACAAGGCCAAGGCAAGCTTAAGCTAGCTAGGAGTCTTAGCTTGCATAGCTAACAATTCACTCAATGCGAGCTTGCATCTGCAAATGCAAGCTCGACCTTGCTAGTTGAAGGTCAACAATGACCCCATAGCGAGAGCACTAGCTCGCAAGACACAGTGCCCCCTAGCTAGAAGCCCGCAGAGGTTAAATCAAGGACACATTCACTTATAAACAACAAGCAAGGCCCTTTTGTAAACAACAGCCTACAAGGGGCCCATGCATAAAAGGCAACCTGTAGAAGCCGATTTGCAAAAGGCCTCTTATCAAATATATTTATTACTTGATGTAACAGATTTATTAAATTATATTTGTAACCCCCCAACCTCTATAAATAGGAGGAGGAAGATCATTATAGGGGGTCCCGGGGATACATGCTGAAACTCTATCAAAATAGTGAGGGAATACTTGTATCATCACTCTTCTAGCTTGAACAGGAAAACAATTATACAAAATGAAATATAATTACCGTGGACATAGGGGCCATACTGGCTTTAGTCGAACCACGATAAAACCCCTGGTGTCCATTGTTATTCCTCTTTCTCACCTTTTTTCTATTTATGCTTATATTCTCAATCGTAGCTTGGGGTTACTAAGGACCGTTCCCGTTGACTAAGATTTAGTTTTATTGAACCAGATTTTACCATTAACATTTTAGTACTAGAGGAAGAGCCCCAATTGCATCTTCTATCTTTGATTCACTACTTAGCTATAATGGTAAGAGGAAGAACAACTAGAAGCACTGGCGCCATCATTGGCTAACCTAATGGTATTATAGAATAACAAAGGTTATCATTGGGGGGCTCTGTCTTCCCCATTACGGGCACCCTACCATCCCCGCAATAGGTGCTATCGCTGATATTGCACCATCAACCCCTCATCAGCTTATTGCTCTTGAGATTCACAGAGTTCAAGTGTGGCACCAGCGTCAAGAGGCACTTGAGTACATAGTGCAGTAGTTGGCCAATATAGTCATATCAATGGCTTATGCGCAAGCCTAATGCATACAAAGACAAGTTGAGACTGCATCACCTAAAGGAGAATCCTGGTAGCCAGGGGCGCAACAGGAGAAATCCTGCTGAAGGGATCACCAGCAAGCCGGATCTGTTCACTCGCACAATTCGTGGTCGAGGTTGGAGACCTATCGAGCTCATAAAAGCAATGATGGAAGCAATCAGTGACATGAGAAGTCATGACAAGAAGGAAGCTTGAGCCGAGTTGCACACAGGGTTTTAGATCATGATCACCATTCCTATGATTGGGAGGATTCAAAGAGCCATTAATCCTCTACCCATCAATGTGAAACTCACTACCTTATGGTTTAAGAGCTACTTCAAAGGGTGCAACAACTCAAAATATGACCTGCAGTCTGGGACCTGTAGGATTATCATGGGGAAAAGACCCTATTCATTAGAGAAATCCAAATGGAACCTCTTTCTCGCAAGTTTAAGATCCCCAACATTCCACCATACAATGGAGACAACGATCTATATGACCACCTGGACGTGTTTAATGTTCAGATAGATCTTTAAACAACTGGCCTACTAGTCAAATGTCATGTCTTTTTGGCAACCTTAGAGGAAATACCACGAAAATGGCTCAAGAATCTTTCAATTCACAGTATTCGCAACTGGGAAGAATGCCAAGCTAGATTCCTTAGTTAGCACAAGGCATTAAGAAGGCAGCTTGCACCAACTTGCCATCTCACAACAATCTTCCAATGAAGAGACGAGTTATTAAAGGATTATATCACCAAGTTCAGATGCGAAGTCAATAATGTTGAAAATCTTTCAGATGAGATCATCTTTATAGTGATCTCAGCTAGACTTCGCAAGGATGGGAAGCTTTACAAGGAGATATACAAGTCCCTAGTAAAGGACCTCGATGAATTTTTTGAGCGAGCCACCAAAGAGATTAGTTAGGAAGAGACCTTCAATCCAAAGAAGTCTGAACACAAAGACAAGACAGGTAGCTCCAACCAGAGGGGCAAACATGAGAGTATCGAAGATGACTCTAACAACCGACTTGCGAAGAGGTCCAAAAGTGAGCGACTTTAGCACCAAGGTCACCATAACAATTATAGCACACTGTCAAATACTCAGGAGTGCATTTTTGTAGCTGAGAAAGATAAAGAGGACTTTGGGAAGCCCCAAACTTTAAAAAATCATAGCAAATGCATATGCAATAGAGATCAATTTTATGCTTATCATGATGAGGTCGAGCACGATACTTCAGAATGTTAGGCGCTCAAGGATGCCATCGAAGACCTCATCAAGAAGGGACATTTGAGATGTTACGTGGTGCAACCAGTAGCTCAACGATCCCAATAGCACCAGCACCCACAACAACATTGACTTTAGAATCTTTTGGCTCTCTCTTTAATATCATTTGAATGTAAACAAAGTGCCCCAATTTGTCTTTTGAATCTAATATTAGATATTCTTTTGAATAAAATTTTAGGAAGATCCAATCATGAGCTCACTTGGTAATCTTGTGCTATAAATTATTTATCTCGAAGCTCATAATCCCAGAGGAAGAATTTCACCTAATGCGAAATGAGCATGACTTCACTTCGAGTCTGGCACAGGATTACCAGTATTGCTCTCTAAGTTTGGCATGGGATTGCCAACATCACTTCGAGTTTGGCACATGATCGCCAGCATCACTCCATGTCTGGTATAGGATCACCAGCATCATGTTAAGTCTGGCATAGGGGTGCAGCTGTCCTGTGGCCTATCACTCATAGCTCTCATGTGACCTATTGCTCGTAGCTTTTATGTGATTTATAGCTCTCATGCAACCTATTACTTGCGGTCTTTTGTGAACTAGTGTGCGTAGCTTTCACGTGGCTTCATGACAATTGAGATGCCCTCATACGACCGATTGGTCATCTAACGTGGCACATATCCTTTAATATGATTTATTGGCTCAAATCTATTTGTACAAGTATTCTCTTTATCATTATTATCTAAGTTTAATTATCTTATTGAACATTCATTTTGCCCAATGATTATCGAGTTGTGATTTACAGGAATTTATCCATGATAATCAACATGATATTTTTAACAAGACATCACATGCGATGCGCCCAGAAAGGCGAAAAGGAAATGAAAGTCCACTTCAATATTTCCCTCAGCGAGGTGAATATAGAGTTCTAGATCTAATGTAAAGTTCAAAATGAATTGCAAAATTACAAAGTCAAGTCCTAGAGAGCTTGATCTTTAGGGGCTGGGCTCTTCTGGGAGCAAGGATCAACACAAGGGGTGAGCAGGTCACCTCTTGTCTGACTTACAGAGGTTTCCATGACCTGTAGGCTATTTTCTCCTTGAATTATACCCTTGGCAGGAATGGCTCTACTCACAGACTTCACACCCTTATGGGAGGATTTGGTTTTAGTAGCCTTCTTCCTCTTAAAGCCTTCAACAGCCTTAATGGCCTTTGGTCCAAAAAAATTAAAAGTCCATATCTGGATGCCGCCCCCACAGAGTGAAGAGGAAAGAGGATGAGGTATTGGACTCTACCTTTTCCACTAACTCGGCAGCTTTAGCTTTAACTCGAGTGACTTCCTTTCCCTTTTGGGTGACCTCCTTCCTGGCTGCTTCTAGTCCATTCTCAACAGTTTCAACCTTTTGTGTAATGATTTTAATTTACCGCATCACCCCATCAAAACCTTTAAGTGTCACCTTCAGGTCACATTTCAACCTCAATAGCTCATCGACCACCTTGTCAAGATTAGTTGTAATAGCCTCACGACTCGGCACTTCACTGGAATAAGCTTCCTCAGCTTCTTTTTGAGTGGCCTTAGCACTCACTACCTTATCTTCCAATTCCAGTGCCTTAGTGATCGTAACGGCCAAGTCATCTATAAACTTGGTATTCTTCTCTTCCCAGGCTTGGAGTGTTTCCCCCATCTTTATTACTTCCAGCAGACTTTGGAAAGTTAGATAGAAAAAATTAGACCATAAAGGAACAAAACAAAAAAGGGTAAAAGGATGCCACTTACTAGTAAACCTTGACGAGCAATGTAGCACATCATCCTTCTGCTCGAGATCTCTTTTATTTCCAGCACCTGGGGGCTACTACAAGTTCCCAAGATCTCTATTACAGTCTCTTGGATGAAGTCGAAGTACCCTTGCATGTTTGGACCAAGGCACGGACCATCCTCCTCAGCCATGACTTTGTGAGCCATCCTTTTTGAAGAGGTGGCGACCTTCTTCCCCATGCTTACTTTCCATCTCTTAGCAAGGGGCATGGATGTGGTTGCAATCTCGACCACCTCAATCACCTTAGGATACGAGGTGGGAATGGGCTCCTGAGGAGGCACCACAATCAATGTAGGAGGAGATTGACCTAAAATAGTGGTGGCTGCCGTAGCACTAGGGCCTGGCGAGATCACAATAAACTTGAGCTGCTTAGACTTGTTAGAAGATGGATTCTAAAGAATGAGCTTCACCATATTTGCATAATCCTCAAAATGAGCTGGACTAATCTCCTTGACTTGGTGAGCTCCAATCTCCTTAGTGAGCTCAACACTCAATGCTGAAATTAACTTGTAGGCCCGAAGGAGGTCATTGCCAAACTTGAGGTCGTTTCTCAAATCACAGATAGTGAGAAATCATCATAACACTTCAGCCTCCTTAGCTTCAAGCGTTGGCTTCACCTTGCTAGCCTCGACTGCAAAGAATGAAACAAAACATTAGAAATAATGATATGAACTCATAACAACTTGCATAACATCAGTTTGCTTACTAGGCTTTAGCACAAAACTGAAGTTGCAAAGGGGACACAAGGATGGAAATGAAATGTAAAACTAGTGAGATTTATATTGCCCTACATTTGATTTACCGTTGGCATCCCCTTGGGCCAAAACCCTCTTAAAGTTAGTATGTTGAGTTGAAAGATAGTAGATCTGATCTGAATAGCTTGTAGTCATAATACTATAGAGATGGCATAAAACTTTTACAGATGGCGGTGGAAGTTTGTTTCTCAAATATATGAGTGTAAGAGAGATGAGCTAGGAATAGAAGTTTGGGGTCAGCTGGAAGGGGCAGAGTTTTAGTTTATTCACCATATTTTCATAATCCTCAAAATGAGCTGGACCAATCTCTTGACTTAGTGAGCTCGACGCTCAATGTCGAAATTAGCTTGTAGGCTCAAAGGAAGTCATTGCCAAACTTGACGTCGTTTCTCAAATCACCGATAGTGAGAAATCATTACAACACTTCAGCCTCCTTAGCTTCAAGTGCTGGCTTCACCTTGCCAGCCTTAACTGCAAAGAATGAAACAAAATGTTAGAAATAATGACATGAACTCATAACAACTTGCATAACATTAGTTCGCTTACCAGGCTTCAGCACAAAACTGAAGTTGTGAAGGGGACGCAAGGATGGAAATGAAATGTAAAACTAGCGAGATTTATATTGCCCTACATTTGATTTACCGTTGGCATCCCCTTGGGGAAAAACCCTTTTAAAGTTAGTATGTTGAGTTGAAAGATAGTAGATCCGATTCGAATAGCTTGTAGTCATAATACTATAGAGATGGCAAAAAACTCTTACAGGCGGCGGTGGAAGTTTGTTTCTCAAACACATGAGAGCAAGAGAGATGAGCTGGGAATAGGAGTTCAGGGTTAGCTAGAAGGGGCAGAGTTTTAGTTTATTGACTAGATCAATGACAAATAGGTGAATGGGAAATCTAAGCTTGGCATCAAGATGATGAGTGCTGATAACAACAAACCACTGAGGAGGATGAGCCGTATGGTCATCAAGGGAGGGTGCCATAAGACAACAACCTTTAGGGAAATGATAGTTTTTGACAATGTTTCAAAGCTCGCCTAGCTCAACAATTGAAAGGTAATGTTTAAAGAATAAGTGATTAGAAGAACTCCCAGCAACCTGCTATTTCTTGTTGGGATCGAATCAAAGAACAAACTATTTAGTGACCTCGCCACTTCTAGAGGTCACTTCAGCCAAGATAAATGGTAGCTCCTCATTTCGAGTTGGGAAATTGGGTTCGTCAACACTCCCTGCTCGGTGGCCTTGGCATTTATGAGATGTCATTTACACTAAGAAGAGAGAAAAGAAAGTGGTCAGGTCATAAAAGGCATACCATTCCTAAAACAACCACTTTAATTAGAGTCATCCTATGCAGCAAATCATACATGCCACAAGCCATCATTCCAGACCTAAACTATTGAAAACTTGGAGGCTTATCCAACAAAGCCTACCAAATCACTAAACCCTGGGGAACATCAAGCTAAACCCAACAATCAACAGCCTTAAAACTAACAAGATTTCTAATAGCAAACAAATATTCGCCATCGAATCGAGCAATGCAATGCTAGAAACCCACAAAAGACATTTCAAAAGCAAAAGTCATGAGAGGGCTTACTGTATCGAAGAGACTAGTTAGGTTCCAAAACAAATAGAGGCAAAATGGACCCTGAATGAAATGCTTGATTTGCAACAATTGCAATGATAGAATTAATGGAGCAGAAGAATGAAATCGTAGATTGATGCTCGAGAATTTGAAGACCAAAAACGTCAATTTTCAGAAATGAGAGGGAAAAGAGGGTTTTCCTCATCTAATATAGCTCTACTCACCCAGCCATTGGATTTAGAGGCTAATCAGTTGCTCGCCATTTGATGGTCCAGAAAATCCCCAGGCTCAATTATTGTTGTATGGGCAGTCATGGGAAAATGTGCACATTAAATGTAGTAATGATGGCATGAGCAAATGAAACGATAAAGTAAAAATTTGAATGGCAACATCGTACATCGCAATCTTCACCTTTCATTAGCAAACTGCAACTCCTGGTCCATAAAGCAAACTGAAAGTTGGGGGGCTAATGTTATAAGCATTTTTTGGTAACATGCAAATGGGCTAGCTAAAGCCCAATAGAAGATGAATATGGTCGAAAGGTTCAGACCACTCAAGGAACTAGGGTTGCCTGATGGGCACCAGCTGACCAGCTCAAATTCAAGATACAGAACGAGACTAAGGCAAGCCTAAGCTAGCTAGGAGTCCCAACTTGCGCAGCTAACAATTCATTCAATGCGAGCTTGCATCAGCAGACGTGAGCTCGGCCTCGTTGGTCGAAGGTCAACAATGACCCTATGGTGAGGGCACCAGCTCATAGGACATAGCATCCCCCAGCTAGAAGCCCACAGAGGTTAAATCAGGGATACATTCACTTGCAGACAATAAGCAAGGCCCTTTTGTAAACAATAGCCTACAAGGGACCCACGCACAGAAAGCAACATGCAAAGGTTGATTTGCAGGAGAACTTGTATCAAATACATTTATTACTTAGTGTAATAGATTTGTTAAATTGCATTTGTAATCCCTCAGCCTCTATAAATAGGAGGAGGGAGATTATTATAGGGGGTCCCGAAGATACATGCTGAAACTCTATCAAAAATAGTGAGGGAATACTTGTATCATCACTCTCCTGGCCTGAACAGGAAAACAACCATACAAAATCAAATATAATCACAATGGACGTAGGGGCCACACTGGCTTTAGCCGAACCACAATAAAAACCTCTTAGTGTCCATTCTTCTTCCTTTTTCTCACCCTTTTTTTGTTTATGCTTATATTCTCAATCTGCAGCTTGGGGGTACCAAGGACTATTCCCATTGACTAAGATTTGGTCTCACTGAACCAGATTTTACCGTTAACAGCTAATAATAAGCCTTATCTGAATTTATAATATTTTTCATCAGCTAATTTGGGCAGTTGACAGAATCCTTTATCTAACAATCCCTAGTCTTTTCAATTTTGGGGAAGACTTTACAACTTTCTGATGGAAAAAAATTGTCTCTAGCTAATAATGCAAAGTAAAGACCTATCATTCTAATGTAACATTTGGATAGGATCTTAGCCATCATAGGAGCCATCCAAATTCTGTAGTTTGGGTTTAATATCAGTAAGAAAAAATATCTAGCATATAATGTCACAAAAGAGGTCTAATAATTCATTTTGACATAAAATTTTAAATAATATTATAAAATATAGGTAGTTCAAATTACATATTTCTAACACATGTATGTCAAATTATACTTGTTGCTATATCTTCTATGCAATTTCTTTGTCTATCTTAACTAATTTCAAAATATAATTATTTACAGACATGAAAATTGTGGAAAGAAGGTGCCACTCTACTACTGATGGATTTAACACTAACCAATTCATATGTTCATATCAAAGTGTGAAGATGTATTCCTATTGGTATTTTATAGGTTGAAGAAGACCGATGCAAATGATCAACTCATCATATCAAACATTATATCAATGTTAATAGACAAAAATTCAGTAATTTCTATACCTAAAAAGCCATCATTCTATGAAGGAAGAT
>JANHAO010018044.1:0-13745 GCA_026873985.1 Saraca asoca
TAGGAGAAATTTTGGGAGGAGAGAAAACTATGATCGTGACTTGGGTAGCATCAAAATGAAAATTTCTCTTTTCCAAGGCAAAAATGATCCAAAAGTTTATTTGGAGTGGGAGAAGAGAGTGGAGCTGGTTTTTGATTGCCATAGCTACTCTGAGGAGAAAAAGGTAAAACTTGCTACTATTGAGTTTACTAACTATGCTGTTATTTGATAGGATCAGCTTGGTTTGACTAGGAGAAGAAATAAGGAGAGGCCTATTGATACTTAGGAAGACATGAAAGCCATCATGAGAAGGAGATTTGTTCCTAGCCATTACTATAAAGACTTACACAAAAAATTACAGAGACTCACTCAAGGGAACAAATCTGTGGAGGAATACCATAAAGAGATGAAGGTTGCTATGATTCGAGCCAATATTGAAAAGGATAGGGAGGCCACTATGGCTCAGTTTTTACAGGGCCTAAACAATGACATCGCCAATATGGTAGAGTTGTAGCATTATGTGGAGTTAGAAGACATGGTGCACATGACTATGAAGGTGGAGAAGCAACTCAAAAGGAAGGGTTCTAATCGGTTTGGGTAGAATTCGAGTTCCACCACATCATGGAAATTGAATTGGAGCAAAAAGGCAAAAAAGGTTTATTTCAGGCCCAAGGCCGAATCCTTCAAGGGCAAGGAGACTAGTTTTTTCTCAAAGGATAAAGGTACCTCTCAAACCAATTCTGGTAGGAATAGGATATTCTTTGTTTTAAATGCTAAGGGAGGGTCCATATTGCATCACAATGTCCTATTAAGTGTAATATGGTTTCAAGAGAAAATGGTGAGGTGGAGACTGAAAGTGAGTCAAATCATGACTCAATGCCTTCTTTGGTAGATGAAAGTGACGAAGAGGAGTACCCTGCTAATAGTGAATTTCTAGTTGCTAGGAGAGCTTTAAATTTGCAAGTCAAAGAGAATGATGAGTAGAAGGACAATATTTTTCATACTCACTATCTTGTTAATGGGAAGGTTTGTAGTATAATAATTGATGGGGGTAGTTGCACAAACATGGCTAGCACCATTCTAGTTGAAAAGTTGTAGTTACCAACTCAAAAACATCCTCACCCTTATAAATTGCAATGGTTGAATAAAGGAAGTGAAGTAAAAGTGACCAAGCAAATGTTAGTTCCATTTACAATTGGTGGATATTCTAATGATGTGTTGTGTGATGTAGTTCCTATGCATGTAGGACATATCTTGCTGGACAGACCATGGTAATATGATAGGAGGGTTACACATGATGGGTTTCGGAATAGATATTCCTTTCTAATTAACAACAAAACTGTCATTCTTATACCATTATCACCACGGCAAGCTTATGAGGATCAAATAAAAATTAAAAGAGATCTTGAGGAAAAAAATTGAGAGAAAAGTGGAAAGTAGTATGGAAGAAAAAAAGAGAGAGACTGAAACTCCAAAATTCAAAAAAGTGAAAAGAAAGAGCAAGTGCAAAAAAAGGAGAGCTTATATGCAAAAATGAGTTATGTGAAGAGAGCTTTCTTTGCAAGGTAGCCATTGTTTGTACTTTTGTACAAAGAGGCATATTTTAATGAGCTTAATCCTTCTTTGTCAAGTGTTGCTATTTCTTTATTGCAAGAGTTTATTGATGTATTTCCTAAGAAGCCAAGTGGATTGCCATCAATAAGAGGGATTAAACATCAGTTGGCACGAGTTCATGGAATGCCAAAGAGTATAGTTTTAGATTGGGATGCTGAATTCTTGAGCCATTTTGGGAGAACTTTATGGGGTAAATTAGGTACAAAGCTTCTTTTCTCTACAACTTGTCACCCACAAACTGATGGTCAAACTGAGGTAACTAATCATACTCTTTCCATTCTATTGCGTGCCATTATCAAAAAGAATTTAAAAGCTTGGGAAGATTGTTTGCCACATGTAGAATTTGCATACAATAGAGCTGTAAATTCTACTACTAATTATTCCCCTTTTGAGGTTGTTTATGATTTTAACCCTTTGACACCATTGGATTTAATGCCATTACCTGTTAACAACAAATTAAGAAGAAGACGGAACAATATGCAGTTGCTGCCAACAAAGGGTGCAAGAAAGTAGTTTTTGAACATGGTGAATGGGTTTGGATACATATGCGTAAAGAAAGGTTCCCGACGCAAAGGCATTCAAAGTTACAACCAAGAGGGGATGGTCCATTTCAAGTGATCACTTGCATCAATGATAATACCTACAAATTGGATCTTCTAGGTAAGTACAATGTTAGTGCAACTTCTAATGTATTTGATCTTTCTCCTTTTGATACAGGTGATGATTTGAGGATGAATCCTTTTCAGGAGAGGGGGAATGATCGGATCTAAGACATGGCTGCCTACAGAGCTTCAAATGATCCTTTGCATATTCGTGATGGACCGATTACACGTTCAAAAGCCAAGAAAATGCATGATGCTCTTGGAGGTTTAATTGGTAACATATGGGATGAATCTGAATCAAGGGATGAAATTTATGCCTTAGAAGAGTCCAAACACTTTGTCGTGCTTATGCAAGCTAATCTGAAGTGTTCTAATTGATTAGGCCCAAATTGGAGTTATCTTTTGTTTACAAGCTGAAATGTGTATTTGAGCTCAAGTCTGAGTTGTTTGATTTTTAATTAGGTGTAATTTGGGTCAAACACATTTTTTAGCCTTATTTGAGATATTTAGGAATGCTTTTATGTTATTGAGCATAAATTAGGGCTAGTAGCTGTACAACTCTACTAAAATCAAAATTCTCCTATTAACTAGGGAGTAAATTATGTTCAAACCTGATTCTCCTAATAATTAGGAAGGTGGTTATAGCTAATTTTGTGGGATTGGTTCAAATTGTTTTTGTTTGCCTATTTAAAGGCTATTTTGCTTGTAAAAACTCATATTGGAATTTGATGAATAAAAAGAAAGATTTTTCTTTTCCTTTAGTTCTTTTAAGAATTGATTGAATTTATCAAAATTGTAAACTTTATGGCATTCTGATTTATCACTCTCATCTCTTCTTTTTCTGTGAGTGTGACACCATTATTCTTAATACTTCCGGTTACAAACTACAAGTTAGTTTAGGGACGGGGTTCAATCTGATTAACTTTTTTGAGCAATATAATAATTTATTAGTGGGTTACATGGTTTCAACCATTGGGGGTCACATCATGTATTTGCTCCCAAATTTGCATAGCAGGACATCCTCTTCATGCATGGTTTTCATGCCAAATTTCATCCGAAATTGAGCATATTTGCTTGTCGAATTGATTCATAAGATCAGCTCATGACACTTAATCTAATACTGTGCTCATATTACTAACTTACAATTTTATGCTAACTTTCTATTTTATACTGGAATATTTGTATTTTTCTCTCTATTTTGCATATTAAAGAACTTATATATAAGTCATGTTATATCCAATGAGATAAGTGTTTTTCAACTCAATATACTACATTTTTATATAAAATTTTGATTTCTTATTTATGTCTTAACTACTTATATACTTTTTGTACTAGCATGCTTAATGAAAATATTCGCATTATTTCATTAATTACGTCGACCCCCCGAACAACAATTTCATGCATGGCAGGCCCACTGTGCAACAATGGCAGAAATATGGCTTTGGCAAGTTGGTTCATGGAAAGCCGTTGGCCCTCTGCTCTCTCACGGCTCGACGGTAACACAGATTAAATTCTCACGTGATGACAAAGTCCTTTTGACTGTTTCGAGAGATCGCCGGTTTTCCGTTTTCACAATCACTGAACAGGTAATCTGCCACATGCAATTGAATGGATAAAGAATAGCAAAAATCAATCTAAAATTTCATTTGTTAAAAATAAAAGGGTATTATTGAATGTACCGGTGATACTGCATAGCTTCATCTCTTGATGGCTTAACTGTCTTCAAGCCAACCAGAATTGATAATCAGTCAGTTACAATTTGTAGGCACTGGCGAAATTAGTTATGGTCTCCTCACCAGGCAGGAAGGACATAAACTGGAACAATCCAAAATAATCAATTCGTCCACACTAAATCAATCTCAATACATAAGTCTGATTGCGTCCGAAAATCAGTAAGTATAATGTGGTCAACCGGTCTTTAGACCATCAACATAATCCCAAATACTATTTTATTCATGACTTTTCTATATAAATTGGAGTATACATCATTCACAGGGATTTTCAATTTTACTCTCATTTTATATTTTCTTTATCATGTTACTAATTTTATCGTTAAAGTATTTTTAGAACTCTGATTCTGATTATTTCTCTTTTCATTGAAAATTGAGATTTGTGATAAACAAATAATCTAGACATGTTCTTGGAGTCCAAATGGTCATAAATTCGTAACTGGTTCGCAGGACAAGACCGTGAAAATCTGGGCTGTCGAAAGGCAACTTGAGTCAGACAACTCAGTTTTGTGGTAGTGTATGCAACGGCATTATTTTGGGTTGGTCTCCGTGATCGGAGATGGATTCCTTGCTGTGGGGATGGAAATGGACTAGTTGAACTCATCTCAGTGAACAGTTCAACTTTAAAATCCAATATTTTAACTTTTTAATTTATCTAATAACGTTAATTAAACTGTTCATATAATGAAATCGTTAAAATTTTGATCACTCCCTTTATTATTTATCTTTCACATCATTTAAGTGATTTTTTTCTAAAAGAGTAAATTTATTTCTCCTTATCTCATTGTCTTGTTGATCATTTTATTTTATTTAGCATAAAATTTAAACGTTAAACTATATCTTATAGAATGTAGCTTTTTTGGTTTTCTTTATTAGTACTCTTCTTAAATTTTTTACCATTTTTTATTTTTTTTTATTTTGTTAGATATAAATTGAAATAGTTAACTTGCAATCCTCAACTTGCTAGAAGTTGTAAAAATTAAGTAAGTATAAGCAAAATAAAAAAGACTGGACAAAATATATTTTCATTAAAATTGATACTAGAACTAGCAATTTCATTTTAGTTAAATTATTAGAAAGTTAAGTATTGTTAACGGTGAAATTTAGTAAGCCCAAATCTAATTAATCAGAATAGCTTTTGAAACCCCAAATTGCAATTCCGATTGATTATAAAGAGAGTGATAGAGATGGAGAGAAGGCAAGGAAAAACAGAGAGAATGGATACTGTGAGGTTTTTAACGTGATTCAGATAAAATTCTTTGTTTAGATTCCTACATTCACGATAGTGTTATTTCTAAAAATATATTTATGGAGTACAATATTTTGTGTAGAGATCTCTCTCTCTAGAGTTAGCTTTCAGAAAATTGGCCTCCTCATCCACTAATTTTATCCCCCTTTTTTTTAAGGCAGGAGGGTTATAAATATAATTTGATAAATTATAAATTTATCTTATTCGCCACATCAAGTAATAAATGCTAGGCAAATTATCGTTGGTTTTTAGGGGACTGATCTGTCGGTTGGAAGTATATGCCTTTGGTTACTGACTAGACTTTGGTGATTCGTACTCATGCATGGGATCGCTCGTTTGGCAATCAAGCTCACGCTGGACGACATGTGAACCATGTAAGTTGGTCACATTCTCGGGTTTGACTAAAGTGTACTTTGTGGAAGATGGTCGAGATGATCTGCTTCAAACAGTGAGTTGGAACTCATCTCTAGTGAGCTGAGACTATTACTTTGACCTCATCCTATACTTTAAGCTCACGACCGATGATTCGGTGCCTTCGTTGAGCGACATTAATCTTTGAACAAGCTGGATTTTTCCTAATTTGATTATTTGTTGGGCTTTTATTAGCCCATTTCACATAGTCTCAAAAATACTCATAACAAGTGTCAAATCTTATAAATTAGAAAAGTAAATTAATAATAAAATATAGTTATAAGAGATAATATACGTAATAACTTATAATGTTTTAACTTATTTGATAATTTTGTGTGTATTTTTTTTTTTATATATTATTAATATTGGTAGGGAAAGGGGAGATGGTAAGAGGAGGGGGTCTTCTTGTTGAAATGCTTAGTGTATGTCGTGTCATATGTGATACATATTCAGTTGATTTTTACATTAAATAAATAGGTGTACAACTTGTGCATAGAAAAATAGCATGATAATTAACGAGAAATGGCCATTTTCGACGTGACTCTGTTATAAAATTTGGATTTGACATAAATTAATTTAGGTTGACAAAGGGTAGCCATTATGATTAAATAAATTGGTCATAAGTACATTGAAATTGGATTATTAACCAAATTATCTTAATTTAATTCATTAATAAACATGTTAATTGGGTATTGTGGAGCCGGCTCTTCAACAAACATGGAGAGTAAGGATTGGAATTATTGTCACAATTAATTAAATGGATAAAGTTGGATTGAATTACACGTTGTTAAAACATTTTCTAGGTAATATGAATATCAACTCATAAAATGAACCGTTTCTTAATCCTATCGGATAGTATCTTGCGTGTACAGGAGATTTAAAAATCTAACCTGTAACTTTTTATAATATTTATATAAAGTTTATTTAATCTTTGAAATTTTTTGTAAAAATATAAATTTGGAAGGCACGATTATTGAAATTATTTAAAATATTTTACATTTTTATTAACAAAATTGCAACATAATAATTTTTAGAGAAAAATATTTTGATCTTTATTGAATTTTAATGAATTATGTAAATATTTTGAAACATAAAAAACATGTTATACTTAAACCCAAATTTAAACTTTCCATAGAGAAATAGTAAAGAAAGATGACTACACAATTCAAATTAAATAATATGAAACATTTTAAATATTTTGTTATTCAAGGCATGCTTTGACTAAATTCAAATTGTTAAAATATATCTGATGAAAAAGTCAAATTTTAATATAAGTATAATATTTTTTTTAATTATTTAAACTTAATCAACGCATATCTCTAAACATAAAATATTTAAAATATTTTACATTATTTAGCTTAAATCTATAATTATTTTTTCTCATCATTTTATTGATGAAAAATTTAAATTTAAATTTAAGTATAATATTCTTTATATTTCAAGAAAAATCTGAATAGATTTTAATACTAAAGAGAATATTCACGTAATTTCATAGAAGAACTCAATGAAAGACTAAGTAGTTTTCTCTTATTTTTATGTTTGTAAGCTTACCGCAAAATTCATGAGAAGTTATAACTTCGAATAATGCCAAGTACATGAAGTATGGTGAAGGATACATGATTAAGAATACTTTGTGTCTCAGCATTATTCCAAAACAAAACCTAGGTTTCTGATACAGGATAGAATCGAGAGACAAGATGAATAGATAGTTCACGAATTTAGTGCATCAGCAAATTTGTTTTACTTGTAACTTTGAGTACAAATTTTGGATTGCTTTAATTCAAAAATGAGGTGAAATATTAGAGTCTGAACAATGAAAAATATATGTAACCGCATCAAACTAACTATAGGAAGGCCTTGAACCAACGAGAAGAAAATCAATATGTGTGACAAAAATGAAAATAAATAAATGGATTAGAATATATAATTGTCCATTATTCCAAGGAACCCACAGCCTTAGAAATAAAGAACTTGTGAACTCACCACCCTCTGAATTCATTAAAGAGATACAGACTGCAAGGGGAAAAAACTTACCATTCAATGGAATCCACCAAAAAAGATATAAAAACTTAAAGAAAGAAGTACAAAGGTTCTTCAAATTTTTTAATTAATCACTCATAATTGTCTTTTGAGACTTACATGAGAAACATATAAATAAAGAGCCTTTAAACATCCCTCAAAGCATATAAAATTAAAAAATTATTAAAGAAATATATTTTCGTTCAAAAATAAACATTAAATATAGTATTAACTTTAAATTCTTCTGAAAGATTAATTAAGAAAATATTATAATTTATTCTAGAAAATTCAAAATAAAATAAAATTTGATTTATATAAAATTAAACTTATAAACATTTCATATGAATACTCATGAATTTCATTTGAGCTTGAATTGAACGAACAACTATTGGAAATTAAACATGATTCTTCAATTTTATAATTTTTTTCATATTTTGAATTTAGATCATTTCTTCATCTAACTCTTGAACCTCCATGTCAGATACTCTCCACCAGTTTCCCTTTGCTATAACTTGACAATATCTGTTCTTGATAAAGTTTTAAATTTGAGATTAACTTTGATCATGTATCTGGACACATCCAATCAAATTGAAATTTTGGAACAATATATTTTGTGGGTTGCTTTTAAGATAATAAGTCATTTTTTAATCATTCATTCCACTCATTTTCCTCGTCTTTTGTTATCTCTATCCCTCTTCCCTTTTCCTCTAAATTATCCAACAGATCATAAGAAAACAGATACGAACAACTGTCAACTCAAATGGTATGAGGTAGAAAACTCTAAGAAGACTAAGATTTCTATATTTTATTAATTAAGCTCAACATAAATGAATTTGTTTAGACTGACTAAAAAAAACTATCAATAAGGTCTAAGAATCCATAATTGTGATATAAAAAAAATTAGATGAACATGGAATAAAATTTGGGCAAATGATTCCACATTGATTTTTTACTTATTAATAGAAAAGTGACTTGTCTTATTAACCCTTTTTTATGGGATGAACCAATCAACTCTTAAGCCATTTTTAATAGATACAAATTAACTTTAAATTTCAATGAGAATCGTTTATTTCAAAAGGTCCCTTCGAAACTCTCTCTAACACTGATGGAGAGCCTTAGAAAAATGAAACGAAAAGGATAAGAAATTCCCATATTAAATTTGCAATCAAAGAGAATTGAAAGCACTCCCTTGTTGGTGTGAAGGGATGAGCACTGATTCCCTTTCCAATCTATCATTTTGGGAAATATATTCTTGAAAACAAAGGATGTACCCCACATTGAAAATATCACATTAAGACTCCTTTTCCCTTTCCAACCATTGCATTTGAATAAAGAGAGTCAATTGGCCATTATATTAAACATTATTCAGTAGGAACATGGATCGTTTAATTTTAAAAAAATTAAGGGTATAAATTTGTAAAAAAAAATAAATATAATTTTATTAAATTAATAAATTCTAAAACAAAAAATTATAGCTTTATTTTTATAAAATTAAATAAAATTGAGAAAATGAGAAAGCTTGTAGAGCCATTTAAATAGACAATTCCTCGCTAGCAGGGAATCTCGGTCACCAAAACGGTCATTGACACGCACAGTCGCAAATCAACTTGTCGAATGGAGGGAGGGACCCTTCACTCCATCGGAAAAAGACTAGGGATATTTGCATTTTTATATATTTGTAACTTTTAAGATTACATAAATAATGTTTCAAGAGTATTTAAGAATTTTATGAAAGTTTGATATAAAAATTAATTTTTTATAGAAGATTGTAAATATATATATATATATTTTATATGTAATGAGTAATAATAAAAGCATAATTTTATTATTTAGAGTTGTATAAAAAAATTATTTAAATTTTTTCTTTTTATATAAAAATTATAATTTTTAATAAAAAAAGTCATAAAAATATAAAAAAAAATTATAAAATTGCGAGGTATGGTAACCAACCATAACCCTAATATATACAACCGATTTTTTGGATCGTAGCTTTTTAGGCTTTGGTATATGCTCTGGTACAACTAACATCCTTCCGTTTACAATATTGAACATTGAATGTAGACTTGTTCTGTTTGTAATGCCTTCAATCCCCCAAAACACACACAAACTCTGCACGCAAAAGCCAGAGAGAGGAGTTGTATAAGCCATTATCTACTTGTGTGAAATGGGGGATTTAATTTGAACCCAAAAGTCCATTCACAAATTTGTTTTAATGCAGCATTATGCAAAATGATAATGTTAATATTAATAATGGCAAGGACAAATTACTTATACTTTTTGTAAATTTTTGTCTAATTATATTTACACTTTTTTATTTTTAAAAATATACACTAATTTCCTTCACCTTTTATATAAATCTATATTTATCTCTTCTGTCATAAAAAAAATGAAGAAAAAAATATATATTTTTAAAAATAACAAAATATAAATATAATTAATCTAATTTAAAAGAAAACGAGTATAATTTATTCCAAGTGACTATGGTACGTTAAGCAGAGTCAGCACCAACCATTTGCTCCAAAATTGAAGTCACGGATGACAAATTTTTGAGTGCGTGTTGCTGAATCATGTGCAACTCTCTGTGTCTCTCATCTGCAAGTCGAAACCTGGTACGATCATATTACGTTTGTTTACAACTGTTACACGATTCTATAATTAAACACCAGATCTGGTGTAGTCTTTTCTAAGATCACGTGAACTTCGGTAATAACTCGAATTCGTTTTTATTTAGAGAAGGAAGATGATCTCCAATTAGGATTTTTCATCCGGTAATTACTACTTGTGCCCTTCAAAATTTTTATGAAAGCTGTAAATTGTTTTCAAATCTCTGATCATTTCATGTATTTGCCACAAGAAAAAAAAAATCCTTTTTCAAGTCACTAAATCGCATGCACAATTTGAACTCAAGTAACAAATTGAAGAAAAGAAAAATATCGAAGTCTTTATCGCATGCCAAATGCACTTCTAAGCCGCATAGCAGCAAGCCAGCAGGCCAAATAACTATATCAATTTATGATATTTTAACGGAAGCATAAATGAAGAGTGGCCCACTGATCATCATAATTGAATATGCAGCTTTCATAGCCTCGTAGTAGAGAATTCAATTCAAATCTGTAAAACATATTAAAAAAATATAAATGTACTTAACTTTATACACTCATATACTTCACATATCACATGAATAAATTAGACCTATGAACGAGAAAATGAGTGATATCACCATTATTTGAAGACATCTTTGTTTGGTCATATGCTGCCAAACCACATCAGTTAGCAGATACATTTGATTCACTAATCGCAGACAAACAAGACGAATGAAACTGCCAAATAAACAAGTTAATCGTGGCTTATGGCAACGTTGAGGTGCAGCCCTGTGGTCCTCCATGCTTGAGGAGGCCTTGAAATGGGAGCAAGGACAATCTCCTACACTCCAAATAGTCAACATCCATTGCAGTTTCCAACAGAGAAACGATTTTGCAGAGAAAATAACTCACCACCATCAAAACTTAAATGAACCATAAATCACATTTCAGAACCACAAACCATGCTTGATCTATATGACAATCATTCAGGAATTGATATGTGAAATTCACAATAGGTCTGTTTCAACTTATACAGTATAACCTCCGACCACTTTAATTTCCTATAAATTATGAAACACAAGAAAAAAAAATTACAAAATGAGAGTAGTTTCTTATTATCTATCACAGATACATACCACACGCAAGTACTAACAGCGACGAGAAATAAAATTGAAAAATTTTAGGGAAAACCAAACCCATTTCATCAAAATTGCTTCTTTCCTTAGGACTGATTTATAATGGCTGTGAGGTTCTTATCTGCTGCTTCAAGCTGTCCGAGGGGTGCTGACTAGAAATTTCTGGCAGAACTAGCGGAGCAGTAGTCATGGTTTGATATTGTGAAGGCATTGTGGGCGCCAGAGGTTGACTGTAGTATATTTGAGCATGAGCAGGATCACCATACTCATAAGCATAATTAGCCGGGGTGGCAGAAACTGGGGCAGCGGACTGAGATGGATGATGAATCTGAGAGTAAGCCACATACTGGTGCTGTTGCTGTTGCTGATGCTGACTAGAAGGAACTTGAACCAATTGAGGGGTAACCCCAGTTGCTGTTCTGTATGCACCTGCTGTCATTTCGGAATTAGGAATTTGAGCATTTCTCATGGGGTTGTAAGCGGCTGAAGGTTGAACCATTGCAGGATTCGGGGGAGCTTGGGGGTGACTAGAAGGGATGGTTGTGGCGGGTTCATTGATATTAGGTTGCTGCACAGGCAAATTGTAAGCTTGGGCCTGTCTTGCAGACATATAGTATACCTGGTATTGTTGATCAAGCTGAGGGTGATGCTGGAGAGGCTGTTGAGGGGAAGGATACACAGGATAGTATGCCGGTATTGGCACGGGCCCTGCAGGTGTGTGGTGAATGAAATGCGTGCCAGGCATAAATTGCTGGTGATGTTGCTGTTGCTGTTGATGTTGCTGCTGTTGATGGTGTTGTTGCTGCTGTTGATCAAATTGCTGTTGCAAAATGTACCCAGGATCCTGTAACTGTTGCGGCATCTGAATCCTACTGTGTGGATCAGATATATTAAGTTTTGGATCAACAGTGTTACTAGGAATCCTTGAATTCGCAGAGGGAATTTGAGTTTGGTCTTGATAAATTACAGTTTCTTGATAAATTACAGGTTTTTGCCGAGACATTGCATTTGTAAGACTATTGTCACTGCGGAATTAAAACAAACACCATGTACTCAATTCAGAATGCACTAACTAGTAACATACAAGCATAATTCAACCCAACGGTGAGAAAGAAAAAGGGAAAGAAATTAGAAGATAAATACCTTGAGACTGAATCAGGAGAAGGCAAATCAACAACAGCGGTCGATTTCTGTTGAAGTTGGGATGGCAAAGTCTGTGGCTGTGGCTGAGGCTGAGGCTGAGGCTGTGTCTGTGGCGGTGGAGCTTTACTGTACCCCACAGGCACCCCATGGTCTGATCTCTCATCATCGGATATAACCCGATTCGGGTATCCACTGGCAACCGCCACAGAGCTAATCGGTACTCCGGTCACGGCCAAAATGGTGGCGGGAACCGGAGGTGGCGAAGACAGCGCAGCAAGACTTTCATCTTGCTTCTGCACACCATTGACACCCATCTGCGCAAACTGCTCCTCAATCCCGACTACCTTCTGATCCGGCATCCTAACCCCACCAGCGCCAGCACTACCATCGTCAACATGAACCCGAATCGGCGGCAAATTTGCCACCGAAGGCGATGAAGAAGTAGACCCAAAAGACGACGTCGTTTCCAGCATAGGTGAATCGGGCACAGAGTGAACATCTTGTCCCTGTTTCACATTCTTCGAATTCCCAAACGATCCAGGCTGCGCAGCCTCAGCATCTCTCGAACCCGAATCCAAATTGCTCCCGCCAACCTCATCATCGAGACCTAGCAAGCAATTGACAGAAGCCGAATCCGAAAATCCTCGATTAAGCATACCAGCGTTGTTGAGCGCGTTAAGAAACCAATCCTCGGACTTCGCCGTACTATCCAGGATGGGTCCGATTGATTGCGACGAATCAGGCTTCGCCGGGAACAGAAAAAGCCGAATTCTGGATGGTTTAACTGATGGATTCGAAGAATTGGCAGAAGTCCGATCGTACTCATCGATCATGTTATCAAGGTCTTCATCGGTTGTAACGGAGATAAGAGAATCGAGGTCTTCACTAGGAAGCTGGTATTTGAGAGTGAATGGACGGCCGTTGAGGAAGGTTTTCGAAAGTCGAGAACAGAGGTCTGAGAGGGAGGTGTTGCGGTCAACGACGACGATACGGGTGTCACCACCGACATAGCAGAGGGACTTATCATGGGGACGAGGGACGATGTGACCACCATAGCTGCACATGAGGCGGAGCTTGGTGGCGTTGACAGCGGCGGTGGCGGCGGAGGAAGGAAAAGGGTCATCCCAGGAATCGGTGTTGCGGGAACGGGGAGAGGACTCAACTGAGTCCGGGTAATTGAGGTGAGATGGCGGCGGTTGTGGTGCCGCGGCGGATGAGAGAAGCGGAGCAGAGAGTGGCGGAGGTGGTGGCGTCTCCATGGGCGAGAGCGCGGTGGAGGT